>CM008286.1:14247853-14381681 GCA_002319775.1 Fagopyrum tataricum
ATTGTGAGATTCTTTGTTGTCAGACTAGGGTCAGGATCCGATTGTGAGATCCCAGTAGCACTCCGAGTCCTACGGATTTGGGGTGTTACAAAATTGGTATGAGAGAGCCCAGGTTGACAACAATGACACTAGTAATCTGGCACTAAAGTTCGAATAGATAAATAAACAGAAACCCGAAAGGGGTCTGACTTTTCAAAAAGGTTTTGGTTTTGAAATGAGTACAAAATGATTTGGGATATCGTGTACGTGAACCATCGCCCCTCTGAAGATCTCGACAGTATAGGTATATATATATATAGATAGATAGATACTATTTGATGTGATGTGTGATATATAATACATACGGCATATATATAGCCTCCTGAGTAGGTTACGTCCTCTGTAGATGTTTCAGACTAGAGCACCTGAGCTGGACGGGGTAGAGGTATAGTAGACCCCCTAGGTAGAGGATGGGGTAGGATTCCTGCTGCTGATGTACAGTAACAGTAGCGCTTCAGGAGAATGTGGCTGAGAGTGCCGCCTCGGGATTGGGAATGGTATAGCTGAGAGACATACACCACAGCGAGTCCAGTCAGATGACTCGGGTTATGTCATTATGAGGGGACCAGATTTCCGTGCGTATATTAGACAAGTGGAGGAGGCTGCTATAGCAGATGAACGTATTCCTGATCTGTCAGTACAGGGGGAATCATTTGAAGGATTGCATAAAATTACTCAGGTGCCAGTTGTACCAGAACATGCTACTGAGATTACCCGAGTTTCAGGGGAGCATAGAAGGTTTGGGAAGAGACAGCGGATAAGTGATACTGGTGGGCGTTGCTGGCTCAGGGCAAGGCCAGAATCGCCAGAGTCAACCCCCACATGTACCAGTTACAGATCAAGGACGACGATGTTTTAATTGTGGTAAGTATGGACATACGCAACGGAAGGTGCACGAGGCAGTCAGTGACTTGTTATATCTGTGGCAGACGAGGTTCACAAACATATTTTCTGTAGACTTGGTGGAGCTTTGTCTCAGCCGGGTTCTTTTCCTGTTAGGGTAGCTGGGGGGTGGACAGAGGTCACCTCAGCAACAACAGCGACAACAACCTGGGCCGACCAGAGGTGTTGAAGGAATGGTAGGTTTCTGAACGATACCAGAGACGCTCAAGTTACCCCGCAGCTGCAATTGGTTGCTGCTACAGGTCCACGGTGTTTTAACTGTAATGATCCTGGACATTTACGACCAACATGCATGTATCCGTTAGTGACTTGCTTCACTTGTGGTGGGCAAGGTCACCTGGAGATTTTCTGTAGATGGGGTGGAGTTCTATCACAGCAAAGTTCTTTTCCTGCCCTTGCAGTGGGAGGTGGACAGAGATTACCTCAGCAGATACAGGGATCGTGGAGAATCCCAGATTGCCTTACTACTCCGGGAGCTGCTTCGGAGCCGAGTAGAGGCTTAGGGTCGGGATGGTGATGCTGTGGACACCAGAGGACCACAAGGTCTAGTTTTGAACTGAGAAGTGCAGAGGAGCAGGCCGCACTGACTGATACATGTACCTTTCTAATTTCTTAGATTGCCTGTTAGAATCTTATGTGATACGAGTGTGACGCACTCTTTTATTTCTGATGCCTGTATAGAGTACCTGAGCCTAGATGTGGTTGAGGGAATACCCTTTAGTATAGGGTTACCGGAGGGTAGTGGGGTCAGAGGTACCCGTGAGATCAGTGATTGTCCCGTTTCTGTAGGGACCCGTGTGTTACTGGTTGATCTTTGTATCATGCCAGTAGTGTATGAGAATATCCTTTTTGTCATGGTTTTGGAGGGTTAGGCATCAGACTGTATGATATGTAGGTAGGAGGACTGTCACAGTCTCCACCGAGTTAGGTCAGGTATAGTGACCAGTGCGGTACGTGCAGCGAAATTGATTACACAGGTGATGAGACCTTCTGGTGTTATGCCATGAAGGAGGGGGAGAGTCCAGCGTTAGAGGATATCCCAGTTGTTTGTGAGTTTACTGATGTTTTTGTTTGAGCCGTCCAGTTTGCCGCCTCAAAGGAATGTAAGTTTCAGTATCGAGTTAGAGCCTGGTACGAGACCCATCTCGAAGGCCCATACTGGATGGTGCCTGTCGAGATGCTGGAGCTGAAGAAGCAACTCGAGGAGTTGGTTGAGAAGGGCTTCATTCGCCCTAGTGTGTCCCCATGGGGAGCACCTGTCCTCTTCGTACGGAAGAAGGACGGATCACTGAGGTTATGCATAGATTACAGAGAGCTGAACAAGGTGACCATCAAGAACAAGTATCCACTGCCGGGCATTGATGATTTGTTAGATCAGCTACAAGGAGCGACTGTGTTCTCCGGGATTGACCTGCGTACCGGGTATCACCAGTTGAGGGTGAGGGAGCAGGATGTGCACAGGACAACATTCCAGACCAGATATGACCACTATGAGGTTGTAGTGATGTCATTTAGGCTTACGAATGCCCCATCCGTCTTTATGGAGTTGATGAACAATATCTTCATCGACTTCCTGGATCAGTTTGTGGTGGTTTTATTGATGACATTCTAGTATACTCTCGCAGTGGAGAGGAGCATGCAGGACATCTGAGGACTGTATTGCAGGTTTTGCGGGATAGAGAACTTTATGCTAAGTTCTCTAAATGTGAGTTCTGGATGCCAGAGGTAGCATTCATGAGTTCCATTGTTTCCACCAAGGGATCCAGATGGATCCGGTGAAGATAGAGGTTGTAGCAGCATGAACGATACCGACGAACGTCAAGGAAGTATGTAATTTCCTTGGCCTAGCCGGCTATCACAGACGCTTTGTGGAAGGCTTTTCTATGATTGCCCATCCACTGATGAGGTTGTTGAGGAAGACTACCAGATTTGTGTGGTCTGATCAAGGTATGCAGAGTTTGGAGTAGCTGAAGAGATGTCTGATTTCCGTTTCTGGGTTGGCACGGCCAGAGAGTACAGTTGATTTTGTGGTTACATAGATGCATCCAAGCTAGAATTTGGAAGTACATTGATACAACAAAGTTGACAGTTCAGTAGCAGTGACAGAGAAACTTGATTTGGTTAGAGTGGATATCTAGTTTCCTGATGAAGATCCGAGAAGGGATATTTCAGATGAGGCCCCACCGTTCCTGCTAGGAGCAGATGGAGCTTTGAAACGCCGCAATCGCGTCTGGGTACCGCTGATGCGGAGTTGAGCCAGAAGATTTGCAGGAGACATTATACGCCATAGTCAGTGCACCTTGGTACGAGCAGATGTACCAGGATTTGAGACGTTGTAGTGATGGTTAGGGCTAAAGCCCGATGTAGCCGGAATTATAGCACTGTGTGCTACCTGCCAGAAGGTCAGGATAGAGCACCACAAACCGGGAGGTGAGCTCCACCCACTTCCTGTTTCACAGAGGAAGTGGGAGGACGTCACCATAGATGTTGTGACTGAGCTGAGACCGAATCGAAGATTGATATTATCGGGGTATCGTAGATAGATAAACGAAGGCGGCACGTTTCCTTCCTATTCAGGAAACGTGGCTGATGAGCAGATTAGTTGAGGAGTACACTAGAGAGATAGTGAGACTCCATGGGGTACCGAGGACGATCGTCTCAAGCAGAGATGGACGATTTACCTCGAGATTCTGGCAGCAGATTCAGACTGCCCTGGGGACGAGTTTGCACTTCACGACTGCGTTTCATCCTCAGATAGATGGTCAGTCAGAGAGGACCATTCAAACGCTGGAGGATATGCTGCGAGCTTGTGTGTTGGATTGAGGACAGGTGTGGAGACGGATCATCTTCCACTAGTTGAATTCTCACACAATAATGGTTGGTATGCACCTTTTCGGATGGCCCTAGGAGGCACTGTATGGACAGAGATATCGGACTCTGTTAGGTTGAGATGAGCAGAGCAGTGATAGTGATTTGACACCTGATCAGGTTCAGGATGATGGGATTCGAGTAGCCCTGGTTAGAGAATGATTGCTGATTGTGTAGAGCCGTCAGAGGTCGTATACAGATAGGAGGCGTAGACCTCTAGAGTTCAGAATTGGAGCCTAGTATGGCTGAGAGTGTCTCCGACACGAGGTGTTAGATGCTTTGACATTAAGAGGAAGTTGAGAGCGTAGCTGGCCTTAGAGTTCAGAGTTGGACCGTTTGAGTTGTTGGATCGGATTAAGAGCGCAGCTTACAGATAGCCCTGTCTTTGAGATTCGAGGATTTACCCTGGGTTTCATGTGTCTCAGCTGAGGGACTACATACCAGCTCCGAGACACACTGTGAGTTATGATGATTTGGTGGTTGAGCCGGACCACATCTGTATCAAGCATTCTATTACAGTCCTAGGCAGAGGCATAAGATGTCTGCGTGTATAGAACATTCCTGTGTTGAGGATACAGTGGTTGAGACGAGAACCTGATGAGGCTACGGGAGAGACTGGGGATAGTATCCAGAGGAACTATCCAGAGTTATAGGCGAGGATAGATATACCTATGGGATCCAGGAGTAGGTCTTAGGACTAGCCTGAGGAGCGATATGATTACGTGCATATGTGCTTATAGTATATGCTATGCTATGTTTATTTTCGTGCTAGCTATGATGTGTTTATGATCTTACTAGATCTTGTTATGCTAGTACGACTGTTAGGTATACTTGGAGATGGTTCATACCTCCATGCTATTGTGATATGATTGTTAGGGATAGTTGGAGATGGTTCCTACCTCCATGCTATTTTGATGGACATAGTTTGGATGGAGATGTCTTCTCCATGCCCCGATGATGGTTTGGCTAGAGATGTCCCTCTACGCCCCGGATAGTAGTGTGATCTTTTGAAGTATAGTGTCATATGAGTTGATACCTTACATACGAGATGTGATACCTCCGACAGAGAGAGTGTATTCCGATGCTGAGTCCGAGAGGTTTCCGGGTTTGTACAAGTTTCGGGATGAAACTTGTTTTTAGGGGGGAGGGATGTAAGAGCCTTAGTCTTTCGGACCGAGATCGGATCATAGCCGAGTTTGGATTTGGGCCGAGATTGGCCTTTCCGCACCCGCGGGCATGACCGCCGCCCCTGCGGGTTTCCGCCCTGCGGCTCATGGGACCGCCCCTGCGGTTTCCGGCGGCTGCAGCCGGTTTTGTTGACTCTTTTGACCGTGCTTTACCTTTCACCTTACCTCTTCGTTTTACCTTGTTGAGCAAGGGTTCCATCTTCATTCCTTTCTTTAGCCTCCCACGTCCGTCTTGCTTCTCCTTGCTTCACCTTGATCTTGCCTTGGTTTCCTTTGGTTTGGAAGAGAGTTTGTTGTGGCTAGAGTGTGTGTGGATGCTAGTGATGTATATTGCTGAGCTTGGAAGCCAGCTTTGGTGTGTGTTGATCCTCCCTGCAGCCTAGGATCGTCAGTAGTGGTTAGTGCTTGTTCTTCTCCTTCTCTTCTTCTTTGATTCAATCTTTCTAGCTTAGGATTAGATGTATGCTAAGGATATTGATGGTTGGAATGTGTATGTGCATGTGGTGTGTGGTTTTGGAATGGTAAGGACGTGATTTGATCATGTGGTGTGTGGTTTTGGAATGGTAAGGACGTGATTTGATCACGTGAAGAGCCGAAGAAGAATCACGAGATCTTGTTCTGCACTGTCGCCGCCCCGCGGCCAGAAGTCACCGCCCATGCGGACCTTGTGCCGCAGTGCCTGCGTTGCCAGCGACCCTTGTCACCGCCCCTGCGGTTGAGTGCCACCGCGCCCGCGGTTTCCTGCGTTCCGCCCCTGCGTCCTCCGTTCAAGCAGGTGCGTCTTGTCCCGGGACTACCTATAGTTAGGTAGTTCCTTTCCTTTCTAGTATGACGAACTTAGTACCATGCTAGGATTCGGATGTTGACGAGTATGATATAGATATGCTGGTTACAACTTTGAGGTTACAAGTTGGATATGATCCCTTATGGATCCCTTGGGTCTAGGTGTGACCCCTTTGTGTGATAGGATTGTGATATATATATATGTGTGTGTGTGTGTGTGTGTGTGTGTGTGTGTGTGTGTGTGTGTCTTGTATAGGCTGAGTTGTCCTCCGGTTTGGAGTGGACGCTTCTGAGAATTGTTCGTAGCGAGTTACTTCTGAGATCGAGGTAAGTCTATAGGACTTACTTAGCTACGATCCTTATATTGGATGTATGCTTGAGTGGTGTGTGTGTTTTATGTTTTATAACATGTGTTATTATGGTCACCGACATATGTTATACTGACCGTCCATTTTAGTGGCCGTGATAACCTTTCTCTTTCATCCCGTAGTGGAGTCTGGGAGGTTCTCTGTAGTCAGGCCAGATCTGGTATACGGGAAGGACCCTCACCACTCCCACAGGGTATACGGGAGGTGTGCTGATACTACTCCAGCTGGCTAGAGTACTCAGAGGCGGGGATTATATTCCTTGTGTCACCTATCTTCATATATATCTATTTATACGATTAAGTGATTCGACTTATTAAAGATAATAAACCGGGTAAATGTTTGATATCATGCTGAAGTGTTTATTATATCTGATATGTGATTGTGCTCTAGCATCTTCTTATATATATGTATAGTTAGCTAACGGTTTTATACCGTGTTGTAGATCCTTTGCAGGTTAGGAGAGCTGCAGAGTGATCCAGATGGGTGATCTGTTGATGGTTCCGTACATTGGGGTCATACTCGTGGGTTACGGGATATTTTGATCATGTATATACGTTATGTTTTGTTTGTACTCAGCAGCGTTGTATAAACCTTTTGATACTTTTATAACAGTTTGATGTTTTGTATTTAATCTATCGGTGTCTTGTTGTAAGATTCAGTGAACTTGTTGTCAGGCTAGGGTCAGGATCCATTGTGAGATCCTAGCCCAGTAACACTCCGAGTCCTACGAATTTGGGGTGTTACAGTTTTCTACAAGGGAATCACCGAAATAGGTTTGAATTAAATATGCACAAATAAATCAAATGGACTTATTCAATATACATAAACTCTAGTACTCATATTTTAAAGATTGTATTGAAAAACTAAATATTTATTTTAAAATTGAGTTTTGAGTTAAATCATAAGTCGTGTTTGTTGAAGAAAAATAAATCGTTATCAATGATAACGGATATCAAAACCAAAAAAAGCTATAAATAATGGAAAATAAGAAATGGTAAGGAATAAAAATAATATAGTTTTATATAAGAGTTAGTTTTTATGTAAAACCTATTAGGGGGCGTTGACATTTTTTTAAAATTTAAACTATTATTTAAAATGTAGACTTTTATTTTATAGCTACTCTAAACTATTTCTACAAAAATATATTTTCAATGTAATCTGTTATAGCTAAAAAAAAATATTTATTATTCTAAAATATAGGTATTTGTCTATTTGACACAATTTTGTAAGGATTAATTTAATCTATAATTAAGTTTTGATAGATTAATATCTATGTATTAGTACATAAAAATAATAATATAATATTTTTTGGATAAAATCCCCGCACTTTATACGAATACTGGACTGGTTAGTTATTATTCTGCAAATATGTGGACTAATAATCTACTTTAGAAAGCTTTTTAAAAAAAGTCGACAATTTAGCTCGTCGACTACTAGTTAATTTTATTGTCCCATCAAAGGAAGATGAAAGCTTCGATTTTGATGGCAACATCTATTGTATGTATTAATGTAGCTATATTCGTGTTAAAGAAGGCCAACCTCTTTTGATAATGTTGTTGATTTTTGCATCAATCATGGTTTGAATCCTTGGTGGGCATAGCTCTGCTGCATAACTGTTTAGTTTTGCAGACAAGCTTGTTGTCTCCAACTCATCCCATGTGGAATTTCCCATCAAGTGAAGAAGAAACTCGTTCCTTTTCAACTCAAATTTCTGGAGGTAATATGCGAATCACATCAAAACCATTTTAATTTTACAATACTTTGAATTTAAAAATCCAATCTAAAAGAGAACTAAAATATGCCATTCATGATATTTTGTTTTTATATGATGTTCGAGTGAACCATCTTAAAATATGTTCTTTAATTTTATGTAATATATGAAATAAGAAATCATATACTAATTGATGAAGTATATATGTACGTATTTGTATAATGAAGGGACATATTGGGTGGTTTTGATAAGTATACATTTTTTTTAAAATGGGTACAAAGTATGCACTTATTCTAATACTTAACTAGTGTATTTAAATTAAACTTATATCCTAATAATCATAGGAAGAAGGTAAAATAAAGAAAATAAAATAAGTACATATAAATTAGACTCACGTTTTAATAATTCTAGGGAAAAGAAAAATTAAAGAAAAAAATTCATGTTGTTATCCAACATATTAACACTCAAGTGTGGTACCCAATATGTAAATATTCAACCGAAATACCAATATGTTAATATCCAAATATGATACTCAATATTTTAACATATATATGTTAATATCCAACGTAATACCTAATATGTTAATACTCAAGCCTGATACTCAATATGTTAATAATATGTTAATAGTCAACGTAATATCCAATATGTTACTATCCAATGTAATACTCAATATTTTAATAAAACTCTAATACTCAATATATATGATACTCAATATGTTAATAACGAATGTAATAGTTAATATGTTAATATCCAACTTAATACTCAATATGTTAATACATACGTCTGGTATTCAATATGTTTACCTCAACATAATACCTAATATGTTAATACCCGATTTACTTATATAGTTTTATTAATTCAATATTTATGTTTCATTTATTCAAATGTTATGTTATATTCATTCAAACATATGCTACTAAAACAACATGAAAAATATAAGAACCAAATAGGACCAAAAATACGAAAGAATTGTACAAAAGATTGAATTGATAGTGTAAAAAGCTATTGATGAATGTGATGTGGCCTAATTAATGATGGTAATAAAAGAGAGTACGTATATGGATGAAAGTTAACCATTTTCACATTATTACCGCATATAAATCAAAGTTTTTCAAATTAGCGTACAAACCTTTTTTTTCAATCTTATCACAAACTTTTTAGCATATGTTCGAAAATTGTAATTCTAAAGTAAATAATATTATAATTTTAACATTAGATATGCAAATCGTGTTTTTAATATCTATTGATTTTATTAAATATAATTCAAAGGGAATTTTGACCTTAATTATTGGGTTATGAACTTTGGTAAATGGTGATTTCCTATTCAACAACAACAACGTAAAAGAAGGATGGGAGGTAATTTTGACAATGTTAAATTAAATCATACCTGATGTTCGGGCTCGGCGGGGTAAAAGGTTTGAATTGGTAAGATTTCCGTGGTGATGGTATTTTGTGATTTCATTTGTTCTCGATCTTTACTAAAAGCAGCTACTCTTGATTCATTTGTTCCATTAGTGAAGATAATTGACCTGTACTGATTTCCAACATCGGGGCCTTGCCCAAACACTTGCGTAGAATCGTGGCTCGACCAGAACACCGCTAAAAGCTGTTGGAAAGTTATCAACATTGGATCATACTCAACCTGCACACACACGGAGTAATTAATATGCAAATTCAAGGAGAATTACAATCATAAACACATATTGCCATAGCCTTAAATTGAGAACTTAAATTCATATATATGTATCTTCAAAATAAATTCATAACCTTAATTTGAGAATTCAAATTCGTTAATGAGATAAATTGATTAAAGCACAAAAGGTGGCAAATTCTACAAATTAGATCAATGGAGATTGCGAAAACAAAGCACAATCAGATCGAGAAATGGAAAATATTCGGTGGCAGATAATGAACCTGAACGCACTCAGCGTGATCACCGAGAGTACGATACTCTGGATCAATTTTGGTTCCGCCGGAGTAACCGACAATTGTCCGCACAACTCCGTTCAAGCATCCGAAGGAAGCTTCCGATCTCCAGAAGCTTCCAAGACAGAACGCAGAGGTTGTAAGCATACGATTCTTCGACTCAAATGTCTTAGCCTGGGGATTCCATATCCGAATTCCCCTTGCTGTGTTACATATCACCAGAAGGAGGAGGATGAGGAAAGTTGTTTGGCTTCCCATTACCGTCGGATATCTCCGGCGCCGGCGGTCTATTAGCGCAATCGAGATAACTCAGTTCACAAAGATATAGCATAGGTTCGGTCGTTGGGGATTGGAGGGGATAAAAAAACAGTACAAGAGAAAGGGAGTGATGAGTGTTAACCGTATTCCCACTCAGTGCGGATCTCCTAATACGCTATATATAACATACTCCATTTATTTTACTAAATTTAAATTTAGTAAAATAAAATTAACAAATCTCTACAATTCAACAATTTCTCTTCATCTACTATCCAACATGAAAAATCAAAATTACCGGATCATGATCCATAAGGATCGTAATGTTTGAACCCTCGTAATCGATTTATCATACCGATGCACATGGGAAGATCAAGAATGTTTAGAATCAATTTTCATATCTATCGACAAGCTACTTATACTTGTATTCTTATTTACAACATTGACCCTGTATCCATAAATATTTACATTATGTGGACTTATGTTTCTAATCTTCTCATAGACCTCTTCAAGTTGGACTTGGTGAGTTTTCTACTAATCCTAACTTGAAAGAAAAAAAGAAACTTGTCTTGAGTTCACCCAACGGTTTTGTTAATAGATCTGCCAATTGTTGTTGGGATTTCACGTATCTGAGCTGAATAAATCCTTCGCCTACTCTTTCCCACACGTAGTGACAATCAATGTCTAACTGCTTCGTCCTCTCATGGATAACTAGATTTTGTGCAAATGTGTTGAGTTGCCTTATTGTCACAGTACAAGATGATAGGTACATGAACCCTTATTGTTAGATCCTTTAATAAGTCATGCAACCGTACTATCTCAATTGGACATACTTTTGTACTCAAACTCTACTGATGATTTGGACATTGTATTTTGCTTCTTTGTCTCGATATCAATGAATCATTCAAAACACATTAACTACATAAATTTCTTGCAGAAAACTTACAAGTCTCCCAATCAGCATCACTATAACTAGTCAAATTTGTATGAGAATCAGATGAATAATAGAAACCCTAGTTCAGTGTTCCCTTCAAATATCTAACAACATGCATGGTTGCATGTAAATGTGGCTCTCTAAGTGAAGCCAAAAATTGACTCAAGTGTTGAATTGCATATGACAGATCTGGCCAAGTGATATTCGAATGCAAAAACCTTCCTATACCTTTTGTATCTTTCAGGTTCATCTAGCTCCTTCTCTTCATTATCACATAAGCCTTATCCCTTGGGCAATGAAAAGGATGATGTCTTCCCATCAATGGTTTGGGTGTGCTTCAAAATATATATGATGTACTTTCTTTGGTTAATGATAGTGCCATTGCTGGATCGAGCCACTTCTATGCCTAAAAAGAATATGATCAAACCGAAATCCTTTATTGTAAAGGTTTTGTGTAACTCTGATTTGGTGTTTTGTATTATGACTTCATCATTTCTTGTAAAGAGTAAGTCTAAATAGACTAGGGCCACAACAATCAATCCCTAATGTTGTCTAACAAACATGATATAATCTTTCTTAAACTGCACATAACATACTAGTTAAGAAGTTAGTGAGCTCGACATTCCACTGTCTTGATGCCTGCTTCAAACCATACAAAGACCTTTGAAACTTGCATACTTGTCTTGGCTTCGCTTTGGCATATCCAACATGGCTTCATATACACTTCTTCAAGGAAAAACATGAAGAAATGCATTATTAATATCCAACTAACGAATATTCCACTTTTGGACAGTGGAATAAGCAATTAACATTCAAATTGTAGCCAACTTTGCTACCAGAGAGAAAGTAAACTTATAATATTTTCCTTTCATATATATATATATATATATATATATATATATATATATATATATATATATATATATATATATATATATATATATATATATATAACCTTTTGCTACTAACCTGACCTTATATCTTTTTATGCTTCTATATGGTATGAATTTGATCTTGTACACCCATTTGGAACCCACAAATGTCTTGTTAGGAGGTAAACTGATCAGGAACAAGTATTATTTAATTCTAGAGCTTATATCTCTTCAGTCATGGCTTCCTCCATGTATGATCTTCTTTAGCTTGAGCATAATGAGAAGGTTTTAGGATGACACACATATTGCAAAAATGAATTCACATATTCCTCCTCCTTTGTTCACATACATTATCCTAAAGTTTAACCAATGTTGTTTTGATTTTAGTTTATCTCCTTATATATTCAGATGTCTATCTTAATGAGGAAAATCTTCCTCGTTAGCTATGTAATAGGATGGAGATGAAACCAGATATTTAGCATTCTCATTATGTAATGAAAATTCAACATTCGTATTTTGTACCGAAAATTAAGCATTAACATTTTGTGCTGAAAATTCAGAATCAGTTTTCATTTCTAAACTAGAATCAATTTTCATTTCTATCTTGAGTAGTACCCTTCTGTTACATATGAACAAAAGCTACTAATACTTGTATTCTCATTTACAAAATTGACCCTGTATCCATAACTATTTACAAAGGATTATGTTTCTAATCTTTACCAGTTTTCTTCTTCAAACATGGACATAATCGACTCATCTACATCCCTCTTGATCTCTCACATCAGCATGTCTCCAACCTTATTTCAACATCAATTTCAAAAGAGAACGGTAAAGTTTCCTTCTTCTTTAGACCTGGAATATGCATCTCTCTTCTTTTCCCACATTAACACATCTGGCCATTCTCTATTTCTCATTAAATTAACGCCGTTGAAATCGACATCTCTATACTCACAAATGGTTTCAGCTGATGTGCTAAGCATTTTATTAGGATGAACTGCTAAACTCATACATTCATGTGTCAAATGTTAATCTATTTTCTGCAATAACCTCAAAAAAATTTTTAAAAAAACCTGTTTACTTTCCAAGTTATATCCGGCTAATCGCCATCGTCTTCACCAAACCCTTCTGTTCCATAAGCTTCCTCACCTCAACCCCATCTTCCCATCTTCCACCAGCAGCATACATGTTAGCTAAGGTCACATAACACCCAGCATTTTCAGGCTCCAACATAAGTAGATTCTCAACCGCTAACTCAGCACCCTCAATATTCATTTGAGCCTGGCTAGCAGCTAGGAGCGCTCCCCATACTTGCTTGGAGGGTCTTACGGATATTGTTCTGAGTAGCTCAACCGCCTCACTGAGCCTACCAGCACGCGAAAGCATATCAACAAGACAAGCAATGTGCTCGTTCTTTGGGATGAAACCTGATTCTCTATTCATGCTATTAAACATGTGTAATCCTTCGTCTACAAGCCCCGAGTGACTACAAGCTGAGAGACCCGAGGTTAAAGTAAAAGAGTCTGGTGAATAACCAGAAGACTTCATCTCCTGGAGAAGCTTTAAAGCGTCTTTTCCTCTTCCGTGCATTGCTAGTCCTCCTATCATTGTGTTCCATGACACAGAATCCTTTGTTTCCATCTTTGTGAACAAGAGAGACGATGCGTCTATGCAACCACATCTTGAGTACATACAGATCAGTGCATTTAAGATGAGCATCTCAAGATTGAAATTGTTCCTGATTATGTAGCCATGAATTTGCTTGCCCTGCTTCAGATCAGAAATGGGTAACACCACTGATATTGTGGTTTGATCAATTTTGATTCCTGTGAGTTGCATTTTCGTCAAGTACTCAAATGCCTGGTTTTCCATACCCAAATCAACAAAGCCTAGAATCATAGCATTCCAAGTGACCACATCAGATTTGTCCATTAATGCAAACAGACTTCGGGCATTATGAACTCTTCCAAATCTAGTATATGCTGTCAATAAGGCGGGTCCTATAGACGTGTAGAGAGCGCGGTTATCATGTATTTTGATCCCATAAGCGTGTATTTCCCGTGCTTTATTTGAAGATTGTAGAAACCTTGAAGATGACATTGCACTTGAGAGAGAATCCAGGTCTGGAATGATTTTTCCAGACCTCATCATATCTCTGAAAATCATCAAGGAAGTTTCTTGCCTCCCAATCCTTGAGAAACCAGATACAAGAGTGGTCCATGAGATAATGTTGGGTTCCTTAATGCACGCGAACACTCGTAAAGCCTCATCACACATCTCACTTCGACAATAAGCATCCATAATGGAATTCCAGGTGACAACATCAGGGTCAATTTCATCTGACTTTATAGCTTCAACCATATTCAAAGCTGAGGCATAAAACCCGTTGGATACGTAGCCTGAAATCATTGAATTCCAAGAGAGCAAGTCCCTCCTTGGATCAATTTCATCAAACACACGTCTGGCACTCTGCACATCCATCAAGTTGGAATACATGCTAATCAATGAATTGGAGACCTGCAAATTGAATTCAGCCCCAAAGATAATGACATCCTTATGAACCAATGTCCCTACACGAACAGATGTGGAATGCGCACATCCCCTTATAACGACAGGGAATACGTAGCTATCAGGCGATAAACCCGCCAATCTCATCTCACGATAACCCCGGAAACATCCTTCAAATTGCCCATTTCGTGAGAGGAGAGCAAGGATTGCAGTCCAAGCAAACACATTTGGGTGGGACAATTCATCGAACAGCTTGTGGGCATACGAATGGTTGCAGTCAGCATAAAATTGAACTAATTTGGTGAGAACAAATGGGGTCTGATTCATCCCATGTTGTACGATCTGCTGGTGCACTTGCTTGCCGGGGTTCAATACTCTTGAATCGCAACAACGTCTGAGGAGATCGATTAGCTGGGGAGGATAGAGAAAGTTGGAAATGGTGAGTGGAGGAGATGATCTTAGTGTCTGAGAAAGCCATGCTCTCATCTCTCACCATGAGGGTTGTCTCTATACTTTGAGTTCGATAGCAATTGAAAATTTTGCGAAGAAGATTGAGCTATAATAGCGTCATTCTATGTTTAAACCCCGGTCCAAAGCTGAGGCATATAACCCGTCGTTGGACTTGCATTTTATCATCGGTTCACCTGGAATCTTGGACTACACACATCATTTTTATTTTTATTTTATACAAAGGAAAAAAGCAAGAAAGGGTCATGATCAGCGTCTCGACTTTGACCATCCTAAAACGAACAACAACTTCGAGAAGGAGAGGGAGCATCGTGATCCAATCTAGCGATTTTGTCTGTCACACAATTAATTTCTCTAAAACTGTAATGTATCCGAAACTACACAAAATAAGACAAAAAAAAATATTATAGATAATAAGATCAATTTTTCACGCGAGTTTTCAAATATTCTTAATCGAATTAATGATAATGAGGTTATCGCCTTCAATATCGACAAATTTAGACCCAATTCAATTGCTTTTAGAATGTCACGTTGTATAGCTAATGTCTAGCATATAGGGAAGAGGTGAGTCCACAATTTCCATAATTGTAGTAAATAGTCTTGGGCCTCTTGGCATTAGAGTACCTAATAATAGTCAAAAGTGCCATTGTCATTGTTTCGTTTAATCCATCAAAATTGTTTTTTACAAATCCTTGGTAAGGTTTGGTCTATTTAATATTTTTGGTTTTGCGTCGTTGATTTATTTTGGTATGATTTTGGGTTTTGTTATTAGCACAATCTCATTCATGAATTTGTCTAATAACACAAGTAGAAACATCACAAATGGGTTTATTGTTAAAAATCGCATTATTTATAGTGGTCCATATATTCCACCAAGAAAGAATAATATTTTTTTGTTCGTTGACTGTCAATTAATTATAGCACTCATTCATAACATCCTTAATTTTTCAATAAAGGGACAAGCCTTTTTTAAAGATTCTATCAACGTTATTATTATTAATATTCCTAATAGTAAACAGACATTGTAAGAAAATGTGTTATGTTGTTTCAAAAGGGCGATAACATAGATTACAGTGCATTAATATTGAAATTTTTTTGTTTTTCTAAGTTATCTTTAGTAGGTGGACCATTCATTCTCAATTTTTGTAGGAAGTTTTAAATTTTTGATAAAATTTGAAGGTTCTAGATCCAAACATTAGAAGCTTGAACAGACATTTACCAAAGTTCATGATCTCCATAGCCGGTTTAGTAGAGAACAACCCTTTTCACAAGAAAACCAATAGAGTCGGTCCCTTATTTTATCAATCGGAAGTTGGTAGACAAGAATTCTCCTTATTACGTCAATAGGAATGAGGGGTCCTAAATTATCCTTAATTTTTTTTCTTATTCCATTGATCATTGATGATATACTCACTAACTAATTCTTCATTGTTAATATTAGAGGTGGAATGGATATATTTTCCAACGGTGGGTCATTGAGTCAATTTCCACATTTTAATAGTGTTTTCGTCGTCCACATTCCATCTAATACCATTTTCAAATTCAGGTCTAAGTTTCACAAGTCTTTTCCATTGCCAAGACGTATTAGAACCAACCTTATACTCCCATAGGACATTATTCTTGAGATATTTCTCCTTAACAATTTAAACCCATATATTGTCGGGTTCAACCATTATTTCCAAAGAAGTTTCATTTGTAGTGTTTTGTTCATGTTCATAGCCTTTCTAATACCCTACCACCCAAATTCTTAGGGCAGCAAATTTTTTCCTAACTAATAGGGGGGCGAAAATTGACTTCTTTATTCCAAAAAAAAGTTTCAGCTGATCCGATCAAGTTCTTGATGAATGATGGCCGGGAGAAAGAAACTTTGCATAAAGTAGTTGGGTTTAGCATTAAGGGTGGCTTTAATAAGAATTAATCTTCCTTCTTGAGAAAGGGAAGAGGATTTCCAAGAAGTAAGTTGTTGTCTAAATTTTTCGGTAACACAATTAAGCACCTCTTTATATACTACCATATTGGACAACCTAGATATTTTTCAAGACAATTAGTTGAATAATACCCATATTGAGTTGAATTCTAAAATTTTTTGAATTTTCCGTGTTTTAAGTTGTTTAGAACTCCAATTTATGGTAATTAACCTTTTAGTCAAAAACACCACAATAATCATATATAATGGGCATAATCAAATTACTAACTTTTTGGATGATCCCATGTTTTGTAATGGAAAAATCAAAAATTTCTTGTTTTCATTACTAACTTTTTGGATATCCTGGCGAGAACCTCAACACCATTGTTGAAAAGCATGGGAGACAGGAGATCAACTTGTCGGAGACCCTTTTTAGGGAAAAAGGAGGTAGGAATATCGTTGATAAGGATGACACAATAGAAATACACTCATTAATCCAACCAATAAAGCGATCAGAAAAATCAAATTTTCTTAAGACCGCCAAAATAAAACACTCATCATATGCTATCGTGAGTTACTTTCTTTGGATGATTTTGGTAAATATGTATTATTTTTATAATGGGATACAAAATATACAATTATTCTAACAATTGATTAAAAAAATAGTTGGGTTAAATTATGTTTTATAATAATCTTAGGACAACGGAAAAAAAATCACACATGCAACTTTATGTACCCAACTTTTCTCCCTTACCCAACTTCACATAACCAATTTCACGTATTTAACTTGACGTACCCAACTTCGGGTACCCAATTCGATTATCAGATTTCAATTTCGCAATTTGATTACTCAATTCCAATTACCAAATTTCAATACTCAATTCCAATGGGTACGTAAGTAAAGTGAGTACGTGAATTGGACACGTGAGTGAAGTTGGGTACGTGATTGAAGTTTTCCTAGGATTATTAAAAAGTATCATTTAACCCAATTAATTATTTTATTTTTTCATATATATATATATATATATATATATATATATATATATATATATATATATATATATATATATATATATATATATATATATATATATATATATATATATATATATATATATATATACTCATCTTATATTCTAAGTTGTTGGATTGGTGCCCTTTTCTTGAATAACAAACTAAAGTCTATTTTCGTCGTAATGCGAACAAAACAAACAAAAACGAGGTCCTTGTACACGTCAATTATAGGAGAGAAATTAATGTGATTGTGTGTCCCATAAAGAGTATCAAGAGAGGTGTTGAGTCATCAAAGGTATCAAGAGATGTTGGACCATCAAGGGTATCATGAGGTGACAAACGTCCCAACTGAAAGAGAAGAGATCAAGCCCTATCAAAAGTACCAATATACTTCAAACATCCCAACCGAGCCAAAAGAGTTCAAGTACCACTAATAGTACCTTAGGTACCACTAATAGTACCTCACGTACCACTATGATGTAGGATCATTCATGGACCTACCTCAACTCAGGACTATGATCATGGAAGTTAGGAGTCAAAGAATGAAGATCGCTTTAAGGATAAGAAGAGGAAGATTGAAGCTTCAAAACATCAAAAGAATTAAAAGGAGAAGAATTAAGGGAAGCAAAATTTGACCAGCCACCAAACCGAACGACCTACAAAACCGGCTGGAATTTCAGTGCTAAAACTTGCAGACCTATTAATAATAGTTAAATTTGGCTCTTGAAACACCTATAAGACTTACAATATCATAAACACATGAATAGATCTCCAAAACACAAAACAAAAAGAAATCTACCATAGTATGATTCAAATCTACATTATACGTTTAAAGGATGGATACAAATGATTTTGAAAAAATACGCTAAAATAGATGTTATCAAACACCTTCCTTCATTACAATCAAAATGAAATTGTATACATATTCCAAGCACATGGTTTGGTTGACGGGGCAAGGCCTACTCATATGTGTCTCTATGTAAAGTCTCTCTATAGTCTCAAGCAAGTACCTTGAGTGCGGTATCATCGCTTTGTCACTTTCCTTCATTATAAGAAATTTACCAACAACAAGAGTGACACATCCTTATTCATCTTCCGTCGAGATACTTAGTGTAAGAGCCTTAGTCTTTCGGACCGAGTTTCGTCCTTAGCCGAGATTTCCTTTGGCCGATATTGGCCTTGCCGCACCCGCGGGCATGATGGCCACCCCTGCGGGTTCCCGCTCCCGCGGCCCAGTGAACCGCCCCTGCGGTTTCCTGCGGCTGCACCCGTTTTTGTTGACCTTTTGACCCGTGCTTTACTCTTTCACTCCCTTAACCCTTCCGTCCTTTGGTTGCTGAGCAAGTTTTCACATTTCCTTACCCATATTTCACGTCCCCCTTGCTTCTTCATCTCTTCCTTTGACCTTGCATGAGAATTCTTGGAGTTTGCTAAGGTTTTGGTGTAGTGTTGTGTTGCTGAAGGTTGTGTGAATGTTTGTTGAGCTTCTGAGGCCAGCTAAGAGCCTGTTTTGTTCTTCCTTGAGGTATCACAGCTGTGGAGGTGAGCTTCTTGCTCCTCCTTCGTTCTTTTCTTTCTTGCTCTTCCTTCTTAGCTTAGGATTAGATGAATTGAGCATAGTTTAACGTTTGAATGTGTATATGTATGTATGTGTGTGACTATGGAAGAGAGTAGACGTGATTTGATCACGTGAAGAGCTAAAGAGAAGCCGCGAGATTGCAGTATGCACTGTCGCCGCCCCCGCGCCTGGAAACCGCCGCCCCTGCGGAGACCGTGCCATCGCGCCCGTGCCAGCGCCGTGCCTGCGTTAGCCTGCAGCCTTGTCACCGCCCCTGCGGCTTCTACCTGCCGCGCCTGCGGGTGATCTCTTCCGCCCCTAGGTAGTTCCTTTCCTTTATAGTATGAGGAACTTAGTACCATGCTAGGATTTTGATATTGACGAGTATGATACAGAAATGCCGGTTAGGGCTTTGAGGTTTACGAGTTGGATATGATCCCTTATGGATCCCTTGGGTCTAGGTGTGACCCCTTTGTGTGATAGTAGATTGATATATCTATGTGTGCCTTGTATAGGCTGTGTTGTCCTCTAGTTTGGAGTGGACGTTTCTGAGAGTTGTTCGTAGCGAGTTACTTCTGAGATCGAGGTAAGTCCATAGGACTTACTTAGCTACTATCCTTATATTGGATGTATGCTTTAGTGGTGTGTGTTATGTGCTTTATAGCATGTGTTATTATGGTCACCGACCTATGTTATATTGACCGCCCATTGTAGTGGCTGTGACAACTTACCTTTCATCCCATAGTGGAGTCTGGGAAGTTCTCTGTAAGCTAGTTACTTCTAGTATACGGGAAGAGCACCTACCACTCCATATGGTATACGGGAAAGTGCGCTGATACCACTCCAGCTAGCTATTGCACGTAGAGGCGAGGGTTATATATATACATTCCTCGTGTCACGTATATTCATATACATTTATTATACGATTGAGTGTTGGACTTATTAAAGATAATAAACCGGGTAAATGTGTGATAACATGATGATGTGTTAATATTATTAATGTGTGTTTGTGCTCTAGCATCTTCTTATATATGTGTATAGTTAGCTAACGGTTTTATACCGTGTTGTAGATCCTTTGCAGGTTAGGAGAGCTGTAGAGTGATCCAGAGGGGTGATCTGCTGAGGGTTCCGTACGCTGGGCGTATTCGTGGGATTTGGGTTATTTGTGTTGTACGGATTTCCGTTTGACTTTGTACTCAACAGTAACTTGTATCACATTTTGATATGTGTGTATATATATATATATATATATATATATATATATATATATATATATATATATATATATATATATATATATATATATATATATATATATATATATATCAGTTTTATGTTTTGTTTTAATCTATTGGTGCCTTGTTATAAGATTCAGTGAAATTGTTGTCAGGCTAGGGTCAGGATCCACTGTGAGATCCTAACCCAGTAGCACTCCGAGTCCTACGGATTTGGGGTGTTACAAAGTTGGTATCAGAGCCAAGTTGACAACAATGGCACTAGTAATCTGCAATAAAGTTCGAATAGATAAATAAACAGAACCCGAAAGGGGTCTGACTTTTCAAAAGGTTTTGGTTTTGAAATGAGTACAAATGTTTTGGGTTATCGTGTACGTGAACCATCGCCCCTCTGAAGACCTCAACAATATAGATATATATAGATATTCTGTTGTGATTGATCTATTATATATCTTTACATATGGCATATATAGCCTTCTAAGTTAGGTTTACGTCTTCTGTAGATGGTTCAGACTAGAGCCTTACCTGCAGCTAGGTGAGGTAGAGGTAGACCCCCTCTAGGTAGAGGACGGGGTAGGACTCCTGCTGACGGTTCACATGCGGGAGAGATACATGAGGAGGTTGCTGAGAACGTCGTTCTTGAGATTGGGAACGGGGCAACTGAGAGACAGGGGGCACAAAGAGCCCAGTCTGGCGAGTCTGATCGTGTTTCCATGGGGAGATCAAATTTCCGAGCATATATTAGATGTGTAGAGGAGGATGCCAGAGCCGGTAGACGTGCCCCAGATTTACAGGCACAGGAGGGACCATCTGAGAGGTCCCGCACCGTTACTCAGGTACCTGCTGTACAGGTACCTATTGCTGAGATTGCCAGAGCACCAGAGGAGCATAGAGGCCCTAGACCAGATACCTGGTTGAAGGCATTCCATCAGATGGGTGTACCCCCTTTCATTGGGAAGGTGGGGTTGGAGGTTGAGCTCTGGATCAGGCATGTAGACTCAGCCTCTGGAGTCTATTCGATGTCCAGCTGACAGACAGATCGAGCTGGTTCAGACTTTATTTCGGGACTTGGCACAACACTGGTGGAGATCAGTACGAGGTCAGGTTACCAGTTATGATCAGATGAGGACGATGATTAGTGGTTGGCGTGGTCAGAGACACCAGAGTCAGCCTTCATCTGCACCGGTTGCAGAGAAGGGACGTCAGTGTTTTAACTGTGGAGATCCAGGGCATATGAGGCCATAGTGCACGAGGCCATTGGTGACTTGCTACACCTGTGGTAGGCAAGGTCACCGAGCTGTTTACTGCCGCCAGGGCGGAGCTTCATCTCAGCAGGGTTCTTCTCCTGCCAGTGCAACGGGAGGTGGGCAGAGGCCACCTCAGCAGCAGCAGACTCAGGGATAGTAGAGGGTCCTAGATCGCTCTACGACTCAGAGATCTACTCCTGAGCCGAGTAGAGGCAGAGGTCGTGGTGGGGGCACCACTGATACCAGAGGCCCACAGGGTCGTGTTTTTGAGCTGAGGAGTGCAGAGGAGCCAGCTACACCTACTACTACAGGTACCATTCTGATTCATGGTTTACACCTACTACTATAGGCCAAATAGAGGTTTTCCGAGGTTGGGACCTTGGAAAGGTAGGCACAGTTATCAGCGCTATACGGGCAGCTAGACTGATTGCACAGGGTTGCGAGGCCTTCTGGTGTTATGCCATGAAGGAGGGGGGAGTCCAGTTGTAGAGGACATTCCAGTTGTTTGTGAGTTTACTGATGTTTTTGTTGAGTCGTCCAGTTTGCCGCCTCAGAGGAGTGTGGATTTCAGTATCGAGTTAGAGTCTGGTACGAGACCCATCTCGAAGGCCGATACCGGATGGCGCATGTCGAGATGCTCGAGCTGAAGAAGCAACTCGAGGAGTTGGCTGAGAAGGGCTTTATACGCCCTAGCGTGTCCCCATGGGGAGCACCTGTCCTCTTCGTATGGAAGAAGGACGGATCACTGAGGTTATGCATAGATTATAGAGAGTTGAACAAGGTGACCATCAAGAACAAGTATTCACTGCCGCGTATTGATGATTTGTTAGATCAGCTACAGGGAGCGACTGTGTTCTCCAGTATTGACCTGCGTTCCGGGTATCACCAGCTGAGGGTGAGGGAGCAGGATGTGCATAGGACAACATTCAGGACCAGATATGGCCACTATGAGTTTGTAGTGATGACATTTGGGCTTACGAATGCCCCAGCCGTCTTTATGGAGTTGATGAACAATATCTTCATCGACTTTCTGGATCAGTTTGTGGTGGTTTTTATTGATGACATTCTGGTATACTCTCGCAGTGGAGAGGAGCATGCAGGACATCTGAGGACTGTATTGCAGGTTTTGCGGGATAGAGAACTTTATGTTAAGTTCTCTAAGTGTGAGTTCTGGATGGCAGAGGTAGCATTCCTGGGTCATATAGTATCAGCTGAGGAGATCAAGGTTGATCCGGAGAAGCTTGAGGCAGTAGCAGCATGGACTACACCGACGAACGTCAAGGAAGTACGTAGTTTCCTTGGCCTAGCCGGTTATTACAAACGCTTTGTGGAGGGATATTCTGTGATTGCCCGTCCACTGACGAGTTTGCTGAGGAAGACTACCAGATTTGTGTGGTCTGATCAGTGCATGCAGAGTTTTGGGGAGTTTGCGGCGTTTGACTTCTGCTCCTATTTTGGCACAACCAGAGGGTACTGAGGATTTTGTGGTTTACAGTGATGCATCCAAGCTAGGCTTGGGATGTGTTTTGATGCAGCGAGGCAGAGTTATTGCTTATGCGACTCGATAGTTGAAGACGTATGAGGAGAACTACCCGACTCATGATCTGGAGTTGGCAGCGGTAGTTCATGCACTGAAGATCTAGAGACATTACCTGTATGGTGCTACATGTCAGATCTTCACAGACCATAAGAGTCTAAAGTACATTTTCACGCAGCGGGAATTGAATAACCGCCAGCGTAGGTGGCTTGAGCTGATCAAGGACTTTGATTTAGATATCTTGTACCATCCGGGGAAGGCGAACATTGTCGCCGACGCCCTGAGCAGGAAGACGCCTCGAGAGCAGGCGATTGCGAGATTGACGATACAGTCTCAGCTACAGAGAAACTTGATCTGGTTAGAGTTGGACATCCAGTTTCCTGATGAGGATGTCCAGCTGCATACTCTAGAGGTACTTCCTGATCTGTTGGATGAGATCCGACAGAAACAAGAAACCTACCCGACTTTACAGAGGATCAGAGATAGGATGTCTCGAGATGAGGCAACCCAGTTTCTGCTAGGAGCAGATGGAGTTTTGAGACACCGTGGTCGCGTCTGTGTACCTGCTGATGCAGATTTACGTTAGCTGGAGATGGTTCTTTCCTCCATGCTATTGTTATATGGTAGGTTCTGCTAGGAGCAGATGGAGTTTTGAGACACCGTGGTCGCGTCTGTGTACCTGCTGATGCAGATTTACGTTAGCTGGAGATGGTTCTTTCCTCCATGCTATTGTTATATGGTAGGTTTAGCTGGATATGGTTCTTTCTCCATGCTATTTTGATAGACATAGTAGTGCTGGAGATGTTCTTCCTCCATGCCTTTTGTTATGGATATGATACGGCTAGAGATGTGATTCTTTTATGCCTTGTGATCTGTTTATGGTTGGCTAGAGATGGTTTTTCTCTAGGCCCTGGATAGTATGGTTGTGTTGCTGGAGTTGATGTTTTCCTCCATGCTTGTGTTTGAGGCTATAGAGAAAGTGTACCTCGGCTTGTGAGTCCGAGTGGTTCGATGTTTTTGCAAGTTTCGGGACGAAACTTGTTTTTAGGGGGGTGAGGTGTAAGAGCCTTAGTCTTTCGGACCGAGTTCCGTCCTTAGCCGAGATTGGCCTTGCCGCACCCGCGGGCATGATGGCCGCCCCTGCGGGTTCCCGCTCCCGCGGCCCAGTGAACCGCCCCTGCGGTTTCCTGCGGCTGCAGCTGTTTTTGTTGACCTTTGACCCGTGCTTTACTCTTTCACTCCCTTAACCCTTCCGTCCTTTGGTTGCTGAGCAAGTTTTCACATTTCCTTACCCATCTTTCACGTCCCCCTTGCTTCTTCATCTCTTCCTTTGACCTTGCATGAGAATTCTTGGAGTTTGATAAGGTTTTGGTGTAGTATTGTGTTGTTGAAGGTTGTGTGAATGTTTGTTGAGCTTCTGAGGCCAGCTAAGAGCCTGTTTTGTTCTTCCTTGATGTATCACAGTTGTGGAGGTGAGCTTCTTGCTCCTCCTTCGTTCTTTTCTTTCTTGTTCTTCCTTCTTAGCTTAGGAGTAGATGAATTGAGCATAGTTTAACGTTTGAATGTGTATATATATGTATGTGTGTGACTATGGAAGAGAGTAGACGTGATTTGATCATGTGAAGAGCTAAAGAGAAGCCGCGAGATTGCATTATGCACTGTCGCCGCCCCCGCGCCTGGAAACCGCCGCCCCTGCGGAGACCGCGCCATCGCGCCCGCGCCAGCGCTGTGCCTGCGTTAGCCTGCAGCCTTGTCACTGCCCCTGCGGCTTCTACCTGCCGCGCCTACGGGTGATCTCTTCCGCCCCTGCGTCCTTAGTCCACGCAGGTGCGTCTTGTCCCGGGACTACCTATAGTTAGGTAGTTCCTTTCCTTTATAGTATGAGGAACTTAGTACCATGCTAGGATTCTGATATTGACTAGTATGATACAGAAATGCCGGTTAGGGCTTTGAGGTTTACGAGTTGGATATGATCCTTTATGGATCCCTTGGGTCTAGGTGTGACCCCTTTGTGTGATAGTAGATTGATATATCTATGTGTGCCTTGTATAGGTTGTGTTGTCCTCTAGTTTGGAGTGGACGTTTCTGAGAGTTGTTCGTAGCGAGTTACTTCTGAGATCGAGGTAAGTCCATAGGACTTACTTAGCTACTATCCTTATATTGGATGTATGCTTGAGTGGTGTGTGTTATGTGCTTTATAGCATGTGTTATTATGGTAACCGACCTATGTTATATTGACCGCCCATTGTAGTGGTTGTGACAACTTACCTTTCATCCCGTAGTGGAGTCTGGGAAGTTCTCTGTAAGCTAGTTACTTCTGGTATACGGGAAGGGCACCTACCACTCCATATGGTATACAAGAAAGTGCGCTGATACCACTCCAGTTAGCTATTGCACGCAGAGGCGAGGGTTATATATATATTCCTCGTGTCACGTATATTCATATACATTTATTATACGATTGAGTGTTGGACTTATTAAAGATAATAAACCGGGTAAATGTGTGATATCATGATGATGTGTTAATATTATTAATGTGTGTTTGTGCTCTAGCATCTTCTTATATATGTGTATAGTTAGCTAACGGTTTTATAACGTGTTGTAGATCCTTTACAGGTTAGGAGAGCTGCAGAGTGATCCAGAGGGGTGATCTGTTGAGGGTTTCGTACACTGGGCGTATTCGTGGGATTTGGGTTATTTGTGTTGTACGGATTTCCGTTTGACTTTGTACTCAGCAGTACCTTGTATCACATTTTGATATGTGTATATATATATATATCAGTTTTATGTTTTGTTTTAATCTATTGGTGCCTTGTTGTAAGATTCAGTGAAATTGTTGTCAGGCTAGGGTCAGGATTCACTGTGAGATCCTAATCCAGTAACACTCCGAGTCCTACGGATTTGGGGTATTACACTTAGCTTGCTTATTTAATTTTATATGTTGATGACATCATATTTACATTCTCCTAAAAACACAATAGTCTTCCATTATCATTATCCGGCTATTAAGCACGGAATTTGTTATGGTCGACTTGGGCCCCTCAACTATTTTTTGAGCATTTCTTCAACTTAAACTACTATTGATTAATTTATTTTTCTCTTATGAATAATATGCCAAAGAGATCATCACCCAGGCTTGCATGAATGACTGCGAACATGTGGTTACTCTAGGGTACCCTTCCATCAAGCTCACAAAGGCCACAAGTCCTCCGGTTATTGATATAACCCTCTTTCGTAATCTTGGTAGGCCTCTATAATATCTCACATTCACTTGACCAGATATTACTCGTGTAGTTCATCAAGTATGCCTCTTTATGCATGATCTTGAGAAGCCATATTTAGAAGCCTTGAAACGTATCATTCGATATGTTCAAGATACCTTCTCCCCTGGGATCACCATTATCAACTTTAGACAATCACGGACACTGATGTTTATATTGATGTTAATTAGGTGGGTGTCAAGACAATAATTGTTCCACGCCCAAGAATTGTGTCTTTTCAAACGAGTCATTCATCCCGTGGTCATCTAAGATATAGTATGTTGTTTTGCAATTTAGTGTTTTGGCCGAATATAGTGAATGGTCAATGTAGATACAAAGTACTCATGGCTTCACGATCTCCTTCTTGAGCTACATTGTGCACTTTCGCATGCATCTATTGTCTACACATACAACGTTAATGACATGTACCTTGCTCACAACCACACGCACCATCAAAGGATTAAGCATGTTGCGTTTGAGATTGATAATCACTTTATTCGTGAGCGTTTAGCTGTTGGTCACACTCATATCCTTTACATTTTCCTTCTAAATCTCTATGTGCGGAAAATCTTCACCAAGAGTTTGCCTTATATTCTCTTCCTCGACTTCCGAACCAGTCTCATCATCCATTTTCCTCTTGACTCGATTGAGGGGGTATGGTAAATAATATAGTATATGGACACTAAAAATACCATAAGGGCCTATATGTAATTACTCAATCTTGTAGACTTATATAAATGTAATAATAAGCCAAGGCACACCCAAAGGAGAATTATCGTTATCAAACACTTTCATCTTAAACTTGGATCATGGTCACCCTCGCCTGACAAACAAACACAATCGTACATAAAGATGTATATCCAAAAATTATGTGATCTACACCTCTCTAGGACTAGGCCGGCAAAGGCTTGTTGAGCGGATAGACCTCGATATCCTCCTCATGGGATCCACGAGTTAGATCCTTGGCCTTGTCCGCCTCCTTCTCCCAGTCGGTCCTCAACAACGCAAGTGCCATCATTAATGCACATATAGCTTGTGCCGCTAGCAGGCCAATCCATAGCCCTAACAAGCCTTGTCCCATTCTAAAGCCCATTACCAAACCCACCGGCAATCCCACCCCATAAAACGCCGCCAAGTTGATATTGGCGACCACTTTAGGCCGCGCGCTGCCTCTCAACATCCCACACAACGTCGTTTGTGGGCAGTTTCCGAGCTCACACAACCCAATCAACGGCATGGCCGCCGCCGTAAGTCCCACGACGGATTGATCAATGGTAAATATCTTCCCCCACCAATTCCTCATCATCACCGCAAACACTAATGCCCCCAAGCTATTAACCAACGCACATCCTAATGCCACCGACGCCGACCGACTCGCGCTCACCGGATTTCCAGCGCCAAGCTTCTTCCCGACTCGAGTCGCAACAGCATTGGCCAACGATGACGGGAATATGTAAATCAATGCGGTCGCTTGGATTAGAATCCCCATTGTAGCGACCGCGTCCGGAGCGTTGGGTAGAATCCCCGAGAGAACAATCATGAGCTCGTACCACCACCACTCGAGGCAAACTGAGATGCAGTTTGGGATTGCGTGGGAGAGAATGACCGGCCAGCCTCGGAAACACTCTGACGACCAACCTTGCCCCCATGTCTTCTTGTGTAAGCCTGTGAAGTACAAGTAGACAAGGATTATAACCAAATGGTTTAAATCGTTGAGAATTACACATATTGCCACTCCTTCGATTCCGAGTTTCATCTTGTTGACGAGGAGATAGTTAAGTGGCCCGTGGAGGATGAGCGAGACTCCGGCACCGAGCATGAGAGGGCGGGTGATCTTCTGATTCCGGAGATATATACGGAAAGTGTAGAGAAGAGAGACAATGAGAAGATCCGGGAGACAGAATCTGAGATAGGTGGCGGCGATGGCGGAGATGGAGGGCTTTTGGCCGAGGAGGGAGAGGATGGGGTGAATATACAACCATAAGAGTGATATCGGAAAGCAGAAAACGAAGAGTATGAGAATGGTGCGCTGTAAGGTGTGGCCCACTAACTGCCACCGCTTAGCTCCGATTGCTTGGGAGGATATGGCGTCCATCCCCATGGCTAGACCTGTGAGCAGGGAGTAACCGGTTATGTTTGCAAATCCGATTGCTAGGGATCCTCCTGCTAGGGTTTCTTTTCCCAAGCGCCCCATGAAGACGGTGGAGATTGCGGACCTCCCGTACGTTAGGAATCCAGCTAGGATCAACGGTAAGCCGATCAAGTACAACTTCCTTATCTCCTTCACTATCTGCAATCACTTCAATTTCATTTTATGTAACACACAACAGCATAAACTTTTTTCTGTTCAACTTTTTTTTATTTATGTGCTCCCAAAATAGAGTTATCAAAGTGATACTATTAAACTATTTTTAATTATTTAAATAATAATTTTAGCTTTTAAATTGCCAAATACATTCTTGCCTCATATATATAACTCTAATATATAATCCATTCGTTCTCAATAATTGTCATTAGAGAAAAAACACACATGTCAAAAACTAAAAGTACAAGGTAAATATTTAATGATGCACGATAACATTTTTAAAAATATATATAAATAATTGTACAAGGCGGAGAGTTGTATGAAAAAGAGATAATATAATACTTTAAAAATACAAACAATAAATACCAAAAATAGGTGAAATTTTACCCGTAAAAAATTTGAACATTAAATTACACCTATATATAATGACATATATTCTATAATGCACATACACATACACGGAAAACGGATATGAAAAAAAATGGGAAAGCGATAAGCATATAAGGTAAAATATTTAATGATGCACTGTAAAAAAAAATTAAATGAAAGCTGGGAAGTTGTATAAAAAAAATCAAAATCCAAAAAATAGTTGAAATACTATATGTTAAAGGTTTGAGTATTAATTTTAGTATTATAATGACATATATTATGAACTAAATTGTTAAATATCGATCTAATGGCAATTATGGAAAATCAGGGAGAGTAGTATTTTCAATTAAATAATATTAATAATATTAATAATAATAATATTAATAATAGTAATAATAATAATTATTATTATTATTATTATTAATTATTATTATTATTATTATTATTATTATTATTATTATTATTATTATTAATGTTTATATTTATTACTTCTAGCTATTAGCATGAAATATAAACATGTTAAAAGTAAAGAAAGAACAACTAATTGTAATTAAATATAGTCATGGATGGGAACGAGAATTCTGATAAATTATACTAAAATAACAAAGTTTATGTAAATGTTTATGGTGGGTAGAGTACGAGTTGTGTCTACTCATTTAATTGATTTACTTTTATTTAAAAATTAATGAAATTCTAGTTAAAGAAGTTTAAGCTGTAAGTGTGGAATGGAGCTAATCCATCAAAAGGATGAGACACGTCTTTTTTTTCAATCTCTAAAATTGTAATTAAAAAACACCAAAGAAGCTCAAATAAAGTGACAAAGGATTTACACCTGAATTTTGGAATTGAAGATACTCTAGATGTGGATGATGCTCTGTTTGGCGTTGATATCAGAAGTACATCAAAGTAAAACTAAAAAAGGATTCGAGAGTCTGGAAAAAGGACCTGAGAGAGGGAAGAAGGACATGTCTTAGTAGGAAGAACGGATTGGTGAGTGAGAGACACACAAACTGTGTCTTGGCTTCCCATGGCAGCTCTCCGTTTAAAAACTGAGAATCAGCTTGTGTTGTACCTTATAATTTGAGAGTGGTGAGGGTAAAATGAGGATGTGTGTTATATAGGTTATGAGGTCGAAGGTGGGTGAACACAGATTATTATAACATTGGGCTTATTACAAGAAACAATGGTAAGAGCATTTTACAGCCCATGAGTCAAAAGTAGCAGAAAAAGGGCTTCATTTTCAATTGCATTTATTTGTCAAACTAACGAACCCAAAGGTATTCAATTGTTTCCATACTAATATTATACTAATATTATGTATATCCCATCCATAAAAATAAACTTTTAAATGTAATATAAAAGAGAGGAAGTCTATATATAATACTGCGTTGAAATTACAAAACACACAACTCAACGCAAAACGGTTATGTTGAACATTTTCAACTTCAACGCACAACGGCGGTGTTGAACTTTTTCAACTTCAACACCGACTGACTGCGTTGAAGTTGAACCCTACTTCAAGCGACGCTACCGCCGCCGTTCCTATCTCATTCCAACATTTTGATTCGAAAAAGACCGGAAAAAACTCTCATTTGAAACCCGAAAAACATGTCATTCGATGGATCCTTTAGGATGCCCTTATCAAAACCACACTTTGGATGCACTCGAGGTATGTTATCTATTAGTTTTCGCTCTTTTTTTCTGTTTTATTTCGTTTTTAACGCTTTTATTCGTAATCTGTTAGTTTTATTTATAAACGGAATTTAAATCGGAAATGAAAATTTAGTTTTAGGTTAGAGACAGAATATGGTAGAAACGGACTCGGAATTGGAATAAAAACGAGAAGAAAAGACATTATTTCTAGACTAAAACTAGGGGTGATCACAAATCCCGCCAAACCTGTTCCCGTCCCATTCCCGGCGGGTTTCATTCAAAATGAAAAATCCGAACCCGTCCACCAAAAACTATATGAGACGGGATACGGACCTTAACTTATTCATAGTGCTAGGCCCGTCCCGCATATAATAATGTTTTTAATTTAAAATAATGAATATCAATAAAATCCCTAAGCATTAGTGATATATCGTTATTATATATTTATGCTTATATATTTAAAATTATAAATCATGTTGGTCAAACCGACAAATTTGACAAATGGCCTAAATTTAGTTGTTTTTATTATGGATATTTGGAAATTTTAATGTGAAATGTAATACGTTATTATGAATATTTGAAAAGTTTAATATTTTTGTGTTTTGAGTACAATATATTCGGTATAGGAGTTGCATGGGAAAGTTGCGGTTACGAAGCTCTCGACCTCGGCATGGATTGCATGGACTATAAGGAATAAAATATTTTTCAACGAGGAGGTGGTGAATGCGAGACTTAACAGGTATGGTTTTTTGTTGTTGGTCTTTGATTATGTGGATGGAGATTGATCGAATGCTCACCTTTCTATGTCGGCGGGGGTTGTTATGTCTTTTGAAGGAGGAGGTTGACTTAGACCACTGTCAAGGTCATTTAAATTAACATTGATGCTTCGCTTGGGCAGGGTAACGTGGTGGGTTTAGGAGTGATTGTTTGTGATCATCAAGGTTCTACAGAGCGCGATAGTAAAGAGAGGATCGACAATTATGGATCCCTTGCTGGTGGAGCTTTGTGCTATAAAGCTTGGCGTTGAGGAAGGCGCCAGATGTGGCCTTACTAGTTTAGTCCTAGAGTTTGATTGTTTCTTGGAAATTCACTACCTTACGTCCGATAGGTCTTTCTCAACATATTAGGGCTTGGTGGTTGATGATATTAGAGGCTTGTGTTCCACGTTTGTTTCTTACTCGTTTAGATATGTAAACTGCAGATTTGATAAGGTGGTTCATCATCTTATAAGGATTTATCCTGATGTGGGCACGGAACAATTTTATGTAAGTTCTTCCTCTCGAAATTGATGTTATTGCAGAATGTGATCTAATATAATCCCAAATTCCTTACAAAAAAAAAAGGCAAGTGCGGTTGGGCTCATCCCGTCCCGTCCCGAACCCAACCGAGATAGGACCTAATGGGATTCAATCTAAAAATACACAAGGCCAGCCCCAATCCCATCCCATGTAAAATAGCCGGGACGGGATTGTGATGAGCTCAATCACCTTAGTTAGTATATACGGGGTTCGGAATTCAAATAAATTGAATAGATTGAGCTCATGTTCGACGCAGGTTTGTTGCAATAAAGTCGGCGCATAAACACATGTATTGGTTTTAATCAGGCACATGTGTTTACTTCTTTTTTAAAAAAATAAAACTTAATTATTGTTAGTTAGTGTATACGGGGTTCGGAATTCGATCATATTTTTTATAATTCTATTACTTTGGAAAATCGCTTTAGCTCATCCTTGAGCAACAGGCTCGAACACATAGGAGAAAACCACCACCTACCGGTTCTTTAACCCGAGGCGAACGCGCGAGTGGGGAAGGAGGAGACCCAACTACCCGCCCCATCTACATCGTTTCTGCTCCTACTTTTATTCCCTCTACATTTGATTTTGCTCCCACTTATGTTCCCTCTCAACTCGAACAACTTTCTCATCGGGAGGCTCATTATGAGTCACATGATGATGACATGATAATGTGTTGTCAACAACACCACAACCACATAATAATGTGTTTTTTAAGTTGTTTTCATCAATAACTCAAATATGTTTTGGTATTTTAGTGTTGTCAATAACAAAAAAAATTAGTTAAGTTGGTTATCTTTAGTCAACAAGATTCAAATTACTAATGTTTTGTCCACAACATTCAAAATATGAAAGTTAGTTTTCTAATGTGTTGTCAACAACAACACCACAATATAATCATGTATTTTATGTGTTGTATATAAATAAATATAACAAGAAGGATATTTTTGGCTTTGTCAACAACAACCAAAGACATTGTTTTGCGAATGTAGTGTTCTTAACAAAAATAGCAAAATTAATTAATTTGGTTTTTGTTTTCTGTCAACAAGATTCAAGAACACCTAAGTGTTGTTGACATCACTCAAAATTTTAAATTTGTTTATGTATGTTTGTCAACAACAACATAACACCATAATAATAGGTTTTATATTATGTCTTCAACCCTATATCAATGATTATACTACTATAATCAGCGGAAAAAAAAAACATTTAACACACATAAATCATCATTCAATTTGAATCAAGATTGAAAGCATATTTATTGATTTCACACTAGTACAAAATATCATTTTCTCGGGAGAAATATCTCGGGCATTATGTTAAAATCCCGTAATAGTTGAAGACGCTCGGGATTTAACAAAAAAAGTCCGTTAAAGCAACATTATTTTATTTATTGAAAAAATTAAATAAACTCTCGGAATTTATTTCATTTCCTTCGAGAAAGTATAAACTCACTCACGGGAATTTCTATAAAACTCCCGAGAAATCCTTCTACTCCTAACAAATCCTTTTTTGCGGCGAAACCCAATACTCTCGCAAATCTGGCCTTCTTCGCGGCGAAACCCTCTGCTCCAAAAAAAAACCCTTTTCTTCAGTTATAGTAACTTCCCTTTTCCACCAACTTCACCGACTATAAGTGAGAGGAGATTCCGATTTGCATATGTGAACCTTGGGGATCTCGTGATTCCACCGTCCTTGCATATGTGAACCACGGAAATTTCTATGAACCTTGGGATCTCGTGATTCCACCCTAAAATGACGGTTTTGTTAGAATCAAATCTGATTCAACATCTATTTTATTGTCGATGAAAACTATATAATAGAAAGTGAAAAACCCTTGATTTTGCGAGAATTTAGTTTAATACCGTTAGAAGTTGATTTTTTTAATTTAAGAAATGTTGGAGATTTGGGCTAAGTCTTCATTGTAACCATTGAGCTTGTCTCGAGACAAAGGTGCAGTGAGTTGTTCACATGTGTGTCACTATGGCCTGGGTTGGGGGAGGCAAGCCAAGTGACCGGCACTAAGAGCAACTAGTATTATAAGGAAAGTCGAATTGAAGCAAGGTGATCTACGACAAGGTCAACTTGTGCCAGATTTTACAAGGCCGATACTTGGGGCTTTTTAGCCACGGTTTCTTGGCACACCTTTGGTTCTTAGGCCTTATATTGGCTAAGAAACATGTGGTTAAAATTGGGAAGCAATCCAAGCTCAAATGCTTAGTGAATGTCAATGGAGTAGCTAGTGAGCCTTTCTTTAGGAGCTACACTAGCTTGAGCTAAGATATTGAGTATTTGCGAATCTTGGAGCTTACACTAGCTATTTGAAAGTGAATAAAGCTCAATGGAAGTGACTGGATCAAGAAAAATAAGCTAGCTCTAAGCTAGCTCCGGGGAGCGGTTTTGGGCTCCCTGTTTGGGCCTCGGGGCTTTTCTATTTCAAGGAATATCCAATAACTTCCATGTAACTTCCCTAACCACTTTTAACCGTTTTTTTTGGCGGTTATAACTCCCCAAAACCATGGCCTCCTATGCCCTATAAAAGGGAGTCATTTGCACTTGATTCCTCATTCGTTTTTGCAACAAATAAGCTTTTAGTTCCATTGTATTGACATTGGATAGGCCTTCTTATAGCTTGTTTTGCAAAACTCGAATGACCAGTATAGTTTCTTTGTATTGACAAAGGATCGGCATCCATCTTAGATTGGTTTTGTATTGAAAAACCTAGGAATACCCTTTCTTTACAAAGTAAGAGAATTAAGTCATTTACTTAGTCTTTGTAACGTGTAACGTTTTATCCCACTAAGGCATTTGGATATTCCCGGTGTAGGGAAAATACACTTAGAAGGAATTTATGGATGACTGATTACATAATCCAAGTCAATGATTATAACATATAACAATCGGTTTATAAGATTTGCAATTGCAAACTTAATTTATATTAGAGTTTCGTCTACTCCTTTTCGGAGATTACAAACTCTTGGTTGGTTTTGTCTACTCCTTTGTGGAGATTACAAACCCTTGACTAATAATTTAATTTCACTTCAAGATAATTATATATATATAATTTTGTTTGGCAATTGGGACAACCGTCTACTCACATAAGTGGACTACGGCCCTTTTGGTCTAAAACCGGACACCAAAAATCCAACAAGAAAGAGACCTTTTTAGAGCGGTTTGATAAAGAGGGAGATTTACAATTTTAGTTATATACAAACAATTAGTTTTGCAATGTTGAAAAGTTAGTGGTTACTTTTGCAATATCCAACTTTCTATAGGTCGCTTTAAAAAAATTTCTCGTTTTTTTGTATATTCACACAAAATCGTATAAATGACAAATATTAATATTAATTGAGAAAATTATTATTATTATTAGCAAAAAGCCAAATTCTCCATCATGCCTAAAATTTAATTTAGATTTGTATGATGGGAGAGGGAGTTTGTAGATGTGATAAAGTACTTTAATCTTGGGGTTTTTTTTTAAATGGCTTCGGTGTTGGTCGTGACATATGCAGGTTTCTTTCATTTTATTTTCACTGGCTTATAGCTTATTGATATCAATTAATAGCAATATAGGAGCAATCTCTTGAACAATCCGAAGTATTTTTTTGGCACCTTGAATTTTACTATTGTTCAATACTACTTTTATTTAATAATCAAGTTAAAAACACAAGGACTAAAATTTATTTAAACGAAACTTTCAACCCAAAGTAGGCCATATTTGTAGTGCCATAGTGGTGACTAACAAGAACATGAACAAAAACTATATCAAATTAGAGAAATTTCGGTTGGTACCCCTGTGTTATGGGGTATTCCGGATATTGTCGCGCGATTTTTTAAAGTTTGGTTCGTGCCCTTAAAGTTTTAATATTTTCCGACATTTCCAATTCTTTTAACGCTGCATAACATCCGTTAGTTTAAATAAAAGAAAAAGAAGAGAAATTGACCTCTAGAAAAACATATATGACTCTATCTCTCTCTCTTCAACACGTACAAATCTCTCTCTCGTCAAAAAAGAAGAACATATCTGCTACGAAGACGACTCTCTCTCCGTTCGATTGAAAGAATAAAGAAGAAAATTTGCCTCACGATTCAGGTGAAGTGGTCGAGTTCCATCAAGGTTTGAAGTGCCCTGATCCTTAATCCACCACTTGGTTCAAGTATATTGATTTTTCTATCTCGGTTTTTTAGTTGCATTAATTTCAGCTTTTGATTTCTACATACTAGGTTATTAGTTTATGAATTTCTAGATACTATGCTATTAGTTTCTGAATTTCTACATACTAGGTTTCGTTAATTATCGATTTCTATTAATCATTGACTTATAACAAGATGGACAAGGCTTTGATCAACATCATGCCATATAACAAGATGAACAAGTCGATATGGGGTGCTCTCTCGAATGCATGTATGATGCATAACAATGTGGAGTTGGTCCGTGTTGCTGCAAGGGTATTAATCAAGCTTGACCCATTAAGCCCCGCCTCTTATGTGTTGATTTACAACATGTATGTTAATTTGGAACAATGGGATGATGCACTAGAAGTTAAAAAGGTACTAGAAGCAACTAATGTAAAAAAAAAGTGTGCATCTAGTTGGATCAATATTGTGCCTAACTGAAAATCATGTTGCAAGGATTGCAATGTGTCCCTAACCACATTTCAAAAGTTTTGTAGAGTTTACTGAAGTACAAGAGGGCATGTAAGAACATCAATGTATAACATTTTGTATGAGTCATAGGTTTTAGTGTGTAATACACAAGGGTTGACATATATGTGTGAATGCTCGAAAATCATGTCTTTATGAGGAAAATCTGAGGAGATAATCAAATTGCTCCAAGTACATACTTGCTCATATGACTCTTTCTCTTAATAGATCAACTGAATGAGCTAACAATAGTGTTAATCTAGTAAATAAATAAATAAAAAAACATGTTTTTTAGCTATGTCATTTGTTAGTATACCATGTTGAAGAATTGAGATGATAAGATTTTGAAGATCCTCAGTTTTATGATTAAAAGCTTTTCTACACGAGTTTGCACCTTTATTCAAATAATTCGTTTTGCTATCTTATTTCTCACATAAGTTATTTGTGTTTTTCAGAGTAAGAAGATAACTCATTTGTTGATCTTTTTATCAGAAATTAGTTTGAAGATCTTTTGCAACACCTTAGAACCAAAGTATTGCTAAATGTAGGAGGATTTATTTCATGTCAAAGGTAATTGTTTGTGATATATTGGCTTGTGTCCTCTATTGTTTGTGCTGATAGGGATGCATATATATAACATATCAATGCCTGTAACACCCCAAATCCGTAGGACTCGAGGTGCTACTGGGTTAGGATCTCACAATGGATCTTGACCCTAGCCTGACAACAAGTTCACTGAATCTTACAACAAGGCAGCAATAGATTAAAACAAAACATAAAATTGATATATATATATATATATATATATATATATATATATATATATATATATACATATCAAAAGGATGATACAAAGTACTGCTGAGTACAAAGTCAAACAGAAATCCGTACAATAACAATAACCCAAAATCCCACGATAACGCCCAGTGTACAGAACGCTAAGCAGATCACCCCTCTGGATCACTCTGCAGCTCTCCTAACCTGCAAAGGATCTACAACACGGTATAAAACCGTTAGCTAACCATACACATATATAAGAAGATGCTAGAGCACAATCACATATCAATAATATTAACACCTCATCATGATATCACACATTTACCCGGTTTATTATCTTTATAATCTTAATCACTCAAGAGTATATAAATCGGATTATATAAATATATGTGACACGAGGAATATATATAATCTTCGCCTCTGCGTGCAATAGCTAGCTGGAGTGGTATCAGCGCACTTTCCCGTATACCATATGGAGTGGTAGGTGCCCTTCCCGTATACCAGAGCTAACTAGCTTACAGAGAACTTCTCAGACTCCACTACGGGATGAAAGGTAAGTTGTCACAACCACTACAATGGGCGGTCAATATAACATAGGTCGGTGACAATCATAACGCATGCTATATATAAAGCATATAATAAACACCACTCATGCACACATCCAATATAAGAATGACAGCTAAGTAAGTCCTATGGACTTACCTCAATCTCAGAAGTCGTATCACTACGATCAGCTCTCACTCAGGTCCACTCCAAACTGGAGGACAACAAGGCCTATACAAGGCATACATATATATATCAAACTCCTATCACACGAACGGGTCACACCTAGACCCAAGGGATCCATAAGGATCATATCCAACTCGTAAACCTCAAAGCCGTAACCGGCATATCTATATCATACTCATCATAAACTGATACCTAGCATGGTACTAGTTCACTCATACTAGGAAAGGAAAGGAGCTACCCAACTATGGGTAGTCCCGGGACAAGACGCACCTGCGTGATCAAGAGACGCATGAGCGGAGTAGACAGCCCGCAGGCGCGGCAGGGATCAGCCGCAGGCGCGGTGACACGGGACGCAGGCAACGCAGGCAAGGCGCTGGCGCTGCGGCACGGCTTCCGCAGGGGCGGCGACTTCTAGGCGCGGGGGCGGCGTCTGTGCAGAACGTGAACCCGCGATTCCTCTTCGGCTCTTCTCGTGATCAAATCACGTCTATTCCATTCCAAAATCACACACATGCAATAACATACACATTCCAACATCACTCTATGATCAATACATCTAATCCTAAGCTAAGAAAGGAAGAATCAAGGAAAGAAAGAAGGAGAAGCAAGATCACTTACCACCCTTGTGGTCCTAGGCTGCAGGGAGAGATCACACGTCTCGGTAGCTGGCTTCCAAGCTCAGCATAGACACATCCAACATCAACATCAACCACAACACACAACTCTCAAGCAAAACTCCAAGGAGAACCAAGAACAAGATCAAAGAAGATGAAGGAGAAGCAAGAAGGACGTAGGGTCTGGAATGGGGAAGTGAAGAAGGTAACCCTTAGCAAGGAAGAGAAAGAAGTAAAGAAAAGGGTAAAGCACGGGTCAAAGGAGTCAACAAAACCGGTTGCAGCCGCCGGAAAGCGCAGGGGCGGTTCCCTGAGCCGCAGGGGTGAAAACCCGCAGGGGCGGCAGTCATGCCCGCGGGTGCGGAAGGGCCAATCTCGGCCAAAGCCAATCTCGGCTAAGGACAAAACTCGGTCCGAAAAACTAGGGCTCTTACAATGCCCCTGTTCGATATTACCATAAAATTTGATAATATTCAATAGTTTTGGTCCTTGTTTCTTTGTGATACTAAATTATGAATTAAACAACTCACAAAGCATTACTTGTAATACTCAAGTCTCTTATGAACTATGCTTTCTTTCATGGGGATTCCATTTGGATCTAGAACATGATAAACTTTCTAAATATGAAGATTTACTAGTAAATAATATGTATTTTAACAATTTGAACCAAGTAGTCAAGTATGCAACATTCTTTTATCTTCTTTTTATACTCGTTTGACCGTCAAACATTATACATTCGTCGTAGTTAGTAGTTGATAAATATCTAATCCGTAACTCCAATATTGCATGTCGAAGTGATACGGAAAACTGGACAAGACAAATATTAATAACTAAAAGATGAACAAGTATGTCTGGGTGCACTCTTGATTTAGTTTTTTTTTTTGGTAGAAGCACTCTTGATTTAGTTAGAGAGGCATATATGTACGTGTTCTTGTACAACATTTACGTTGATATGCTACTAGAACAATGAAGTTAATATTGAAAAGAGAAGAGTGCATCTAGTTCACTTCAAGAATATTTTGTAATCTACAGTTCATCACTCAAGTACACTTGATGATGTTTTTAGGAGAATAAGAGAAGAATTAAGCACATCATCTTGTAAGCGCGCAAAATATCCCCTTGTTTATATTGTATTTTCTTCTTGATCCAACTCGATTTTAAAATCCAAACTGAGGCGAGAAAGAAGCAATTGTTAGTAACAACGCACGAAGTATGAGAGCATCTATGAGAGGCGCACCCTTCTGACACTTTCAAAAAACAAGTATAATTAAGTATTTAAGATGTCCATTTATTTTTTTGCTCACCAACTTACATACAATAGATATGCGTCTAATACAAAGCAATTAATGACATTGCCCCTCCAAAAAATAGCAAAGCAACTAAACCCATAAAATTGCACTAAGAGTCTAATAAAACATATTACAGAGGGCAATGAGAACACAAAATGCTTGCAACAAAATTTCATCTTAAGCTTTATCGAGGCTATTAAGATCTTGCCACCAACAAGTCCTTTTCAACGATTTTATTCTAACTAGTTTAGTGCCGGCACTTTGTGCGAGTTTTACCTAAATAAAAAAAAATTATATTATAATTTTTACGTATTATGTATCAATATTAATCTAAATAAAATTTAATTATAGGCTAAATAGACTTTTAAACATAAAATTTGATATTTTAATACCCTCTAGAAAAAAAGACCGTATAAAAATACCTATATTATAGAAGAATAAAAAAAATATTAAAAACAAATTACGTTAGAAAATTTATTTCAAATTTGGTATTTGTAATAACGAAAATCCTTTTCTATTTTGATAACAATCTATTTTATATTAATAAGATGACGTGTTATGGGTACGTATATACATAATGGAAATTGATATGGTACGTTGAATGTTTAGTAATTTTAATAACAATTTTTATTATAAGAGAATCAATGGCAAATCGGTAAATATAATGTGACAAATATGTAAATAACTCGGAAAAAAAATCTTACGTGGCATCTCAGGATGTGACACATAAGCAAAAGATCCCGCATACACAACATCTGCTCCAAGGAACCTCTTTTGGAACGCCTCCAAAAGAGTTTTTCATTCAAACCCTTTCTGCACTTATTAGTAGGGCTCAACAATTTTCCGGAAGCTAGCTCCCGCATACACAACATCAGCTCCAAGATCCTCTTCAATACGCAATAGCTTGTTCACATCAAGGAAAATTGATTACTAACACCAATTTATATCTGTTTGTAATAAAGCATATACGTCAAACAGATTGACTTGGATCCAAACCTGGTAGTACTTGGCTAGACACTTTGACCTGCATGGAGATCCCGTCTTGATTTGACCCTAAGAGATGTAAGCATAAAAAGTTTTTAGCTTTCGGTATATCCTCATTTGAAGGTAGTTGGTAATTTTGATTAAAAAAGGAAAGTTTCAAATGGAAGCAAATAAATTACCGTAGCGAGAACAAAAGAGAGATCAACAATGAACGTGTCTTCAGTCTCACCATTGTATTCGTATAATACAAGGGAAAGATCATTGTCATGAAACTTACATAAAGAAAAATAAAGTGAGCAAGTGAACAAGTTTCAAATTTGGAGGAAATGATTTTTCAATTTGCAGTAGCAATTCAGAAAATTAATTGTTGTAGCAATTCAGAAATGAAAATCACATATGAAAGGGTTTTAATTTTTAGTAGCAATTCAAAAAAAAAAATGGCACACAAATGTCTATAAGATTGTTTGTTATATGATGCTTTCACAGCTAAACCTCAATTCAACACCTGAAGCTCGATCAAGGGATTGGGGTTTTCAAACCTAGATGATTTTTGTCTTTATTCTTTCAAATGAACAAAGAGAGTCGTTTTTCATAGCAGTCTGTTCTTTGAGAGAGAGTCATATGTATTATTTAGAGCAGAATTGGAGCTTGACTATAGCAAAAAACAACAGATTTCGAGATAGTAAAAAAACATCATACTTTACCAAATGGAGGATTAAGGGATTTTAAGGTTTTCAAACCTGGATGGAGCTCAACTACTTCCCCCAAATCATGAGGTAGATTTTCTTCTCTATTCTTTTAATCGAACGGAAAGGGAGTCGTCTTCGTAGCAAATATGTTCTTCTTTGATGAGAGAGAGTCGTATATGTTTTTCTGGAAATCGATTTCTTTCTCCTTTTTTTTTTGTAAAACAACGGGTGTTAACCAATATTAAAAGAGAATTGACGGAATCGGATAAAAGTCGAAAATATTAAAACCTGAAGGACACGAACCGAACTTTAAAAAACCGATGGGCAAAATCCGGAATACCCCGTATCACATGAGTACCAACCGGAATTTCTCTTAAATTAATTTACAATCAATTTATTAATGTGTAATCTCGTATAATTATCCAGTCGAGCTCTTAAGTTGTCATGTAACCTTCAAAATCCAAATGTCAAAACTTGAACACAAACAAGTCAAACAACAAACCTCATCGAGTATTCATATAGGGAAAAATCATTAATATCAAATTATACTCTTCAAAAGAATGTAAAGAAAATGGTGAGGGACAAGGGTCAAAACGTGGATGGAGAATGAAGGTTTCCAACCAATAATGTAGATAATTTGTAACATACTTAGCAATTAAAAATAAATAAATTACTCAATTTGTGACATAATTAGCAATTAATAATAGATAAATTACGATGGTTAAATATCAAACAAAGACTATTTGGTTGGAGGCCTTGAGGCTACGTCGTGCTCTTCTCACACTTGCTTAGGACCGGATCAAGCAAACGGACAACGATTGACGGAGAATAAGAAGGATTTGTAGATTCAAGTAGTTGGTTTATCCAATACATTATAGATCGAGGAGTAATAACATGGGAGAATAAGACATCATAAAATAAGATAAAAAGTATAAATGGAGCTACACTAATTCCCCGTTTGGTTGTGACTCCGGAAACGGAAACGGAATGGAAACGAATCTAGTCCACATATGTACCTTGTTCATGGAATCAATCCGGTTGGTTTCATGCAAAATGCACTTGCTTCCCCCTATTTTGTTACCTTATAGGGTATTAAAACTAATCAAATTCTACTCCAATTAGTTCAAACCACAAAGAATGATTCCCAACAACTTCATGAACAAGGGTGTACATATGGACTAGATTCGTTTCCATTCCGTTTCCGTTTCCGGAATTTAAACCAAACAGGCCCGTGTCCAAATCATCATGGTCGATATCATATGATCACACAACTTGATTAATTTCCCTAAAAACGCTTGGACAATATTCACCATAACAAATACTAAGACACCGAAAAATGTCAGAAACAATCACATCATTTTTACATGACGCACTCTATTCCTATTTTTGATCACATAAATTAAAACCAAATCATCACCTTCAATCACAATTCCACGACACCTTCATAAAGTGTAATAACTTCTATCACGAGAATTGTAAGACCGCCAAAAATTATATTATTTCGTGCAATACACGAAACACGAACGTTAGTAGTTATCCATGAATAGTGTTACTATTCTATCTTCCAGTAGATTAACAAAGTTAAACTGTATCCAAGCCTGTAAAATCATACATCCTATCATTGAAAAGGAAAAACGTTATTCATAGAATACAAAAATTAGCTAACAAGACAAGATAAATTATCGTAGAGACCTCAGCATTTTTTTATTTTATTTTTATATATTATTATACATATATGATATATGTAAACGAAATAAAGAACATGGAAACCTAAAGGGGCAAACATCGCAAAATACGTACAAACTGCAAACTAGCCCATCGTTTTCTCCTTCCCTCTCCCGAGTCTCGACTCTCTCTGTGTCTCTCCTGTTGGTGGGTGTAAGGAAGGAGTATTAGGGCTTTCTTCTTCTTTTCCTTTAGGTGCTTTAAGGCTGACGATCTCCTCCTTGCTGTCGCTAATCCATCACTGCCCTCCTCCGTCTAAGGTGACCTTCTTACTCTCTTCGATCTCTTCGTCAGAATACGAAACCCTAATTTTGTAATTGTTATTTTCAATCTCATTTATCTGGGCTATTCCCGAACATAACCCTAACTTCTGATTGATTGCACCTGGATGTTAGATCCTTACTCGTTCCTATTCAAATTTGTATTTTCTGTTCATAGTTATTTGTTTACGTTTTTGTTTTTACACAACGTACTGTTTCCAGTGATTGGGTTAATCGCGTACTATTGGAAATTTTGATTGCTGATTGTAATAGTCTATTCGATGTTTGATCAGGTTTGTGAGTATTACGTGTTTAATTTACTGTATTGTATTAAATCAGGGGTCTGTGATGGGCAAGGAGGGAATTTGTGCTGCATGGATTTTGTATTACATTGAAACTGATTTTCTTTACAGGTCGTTTTTGATGCTTTGCAGGGGTTTGGAATCTGCTGCTTTTCTATTCCATGGCCAATCCTGGTGCAGGTGCCAAGTTTCTTTCAGTTAACTTGAATAAATTGTATGGACAGTCGGGGCATTCCAGCTCATCTGGTAGCAACTATGCATCCGGAAGGGGCAGGGGAGGGGGCTATTCTACTGGTGGCAGCAGTGGTGTGGTTGTTCTTTCTCGACCAAGGAGTTCACACAAGGCTGCGCCTAAACTTTCCGTTCCACCCCCCGTGAATCTGCCATCTCTGAGGAAAGAACATGAGAGATTTGATCCGCTTGGATCCGCAAGTGGTTCAGTTGCGGGAGTTGGGCCCGGAAATGGGCCAAGGCCTGTGTTATCTGGAATGGGCTGGTCAAAACCAAGTACAGTGACGCAGGCTGATAGAGACGGGATTAGCAATGCTCGTCCTCAATCTAGTGAAGGTTGGGACCATCGCCAACAGTTTGCTGATGGTTCGACCAAGACTGGTGTTCCACCGCCTGCAAATTTGGGTAGAGTGGGATCCAATCTTTCGATTCCTGTTCAACCTGAAAAAACCACTGTATTGAGAGGTGAAGATTTTCCCTCACTAAGTGCTACTATTTCTGCAACCAGTGGGCCATCCCATAAGCAGAAAAATGGTCTGCAGAATCAAAAGCATGGGATCACCGAAGAATCGTCCAGTGGACAGAGAGATGGCTCTCATCTGATTTCAGACATTGATATGCGCCCACGTGGACATTCCTCACATTCTTCTGGTACTGATGTTGTTTCTGCTGTTAGAGGTGATAGTCTTGTTTCAGGTTCTACTCGTCTGTCTGACCAGGCAAGGAGACAAGATGATCATCTTCCAGTCCCACTGCCATTGGTGAGGCTGAACCCGAGATCTGACTGGGCTGATGACGAGCGTGATACAAGCCATGCGTTCTCTGAGCGGGGCAGAGATGTTGGGTTTCCTAAGATGGAACCTTACTGGGATAAGGATTTTGATTTCCCAAGGAGCAGCATTGTGCCACACAAACCAGCGCAGAATATCACGGATAGGTGGACTCGCCGTGACGACAATATGGGTTATGGATTAGGAGGGAGGCATCAGTTCCATAATTCTGTAGAATCATCTAATGTCAGAGCGTCCGAGTGGAACACGAGGGAGCGAAGCAGGAATGGACCTCCTGAATCTAATAGGCTCAAGGTCGAATCTGTCCTGACTAGTTCAGTGTCAAATCCATCCTCCACTTCAGGCAGTAGAGGGCTTTCTGGCAGTGAGAATTTTGGAAGGGGAAAACGAACAATTTCTAGAGGTGGGGAGAAGCCTAGTGTAGAGGACTGGGGAAACAACAGTTTTGATGAGCCCGATCCTTTTACTGGGCATCTTTTGGGTATTGTCAAGAGGAAAAAGGATACAAGTAAGCAGGCTGATTTCCATGACCCTGTCAGAGAATCCTTTGAGGCTGAACTTGAAAGGGTTCAGAAGCTCCAAGAACAAGAACGCCAACGCGTTATAATAGAGCAAGAAAGAGCTTTGGAGCTGGCTCGTAAGGAAGAACAAGAGAGACAGAGAATACTCAGAGAACAGGAAGAGCATCAAAGGCAACTGGAAGAAGAAACACGTGAAGCTGCTTGGAGGGCAGAGCAAGAGAGGCTAGAAGTGATACGAAGAGCAGAAGAGCAGAAGATGGCCAGAGAGGAAGAGAGAAGAAGGTTGTCCATGGAAGAGGAGAGGAGGAAACAGGCTGCTAAGCAAAAGCTCCTGGAATTGGAACAGAGGATTGCTAGAAGACAGGCTGACACAGCAGATGTTGATGGTTCAACTGCTGTTGTAGATGATAGAGTGTCAAAGGTACCTGCCGAACGTGACACCTCTACGATTGATGAACTTAGCTCTTGGGAAGACAGTGAGAGGGCAGTGGAGAGGATTAGAAAGCCAGAGTCTTCCGGTCATCCTAAGTCTTCTGATGCAGGTTCAAGAGGGCATCATCTTAGAGATGTGCCTTTTGCCCTCACTGACAGAGGGAAGTCCACCTCATGGAGGCGAGATGTTTTTGAAAATGGAAATTCTTCATCTTTATTTCCCCCTGAGCAAGTGAACGGTCACCAAAGCCCCAGACATGATGCATTTGCTAATGGTGGGAGAAGCTTCACTCATTACAGTCCAAATGGGTATGTGTCATCAAGGGCTTATTATGGAGGAGGTTTTCCCGAATCTCAAGTGGATGACTTCCCTCATGGAAGAAGCAGAGAGTTGGATTCTGACTTTCACGAGACAGCTGCTGACAGATTCAATGAAATGGCATCGAACCAAGGTTATTCTCGTGGGAATGTCCATGCTCCTTATGCCGATCGTGTTTATCAGAACTCTGAGCTCGATGACCTATATTCCTATGGACGGCCAAGATATTCTTCTAGACAACCTCGTGTTCTTCCTCCTCCGATGGCTTCCATTCACAGAACATCTTTCAGTAGTGACAGTCAACATGCAGGTACTTCAGCATATGGAGACCGTGGCACTCAGTACAACCATGCAGTTTCAATTTACGATAATGTTCAGCGGGAGATGCAGGAAGATGCCGATATTCTAGATGTTGAAGAAGAGAGTGACAAGCCACAGGTGCAAAATCTGAACAGGAACAGTGTGATTGGGTGTGACTCTCAATCCTCCCTCTCTGTTTCTAGCCCGCCACATTCTCCAGCTCATCTCTCTCATGATGACTTGGATGATACTGGGGATTCACTAGTGGTATCTGGACCTGCAGAAAGCAACGAGATTCCTTTGTCTGGAAACAACCCTGTTGTCCTGGATATGAAACCCGGAAAGGATAAAATATTGACTGCCTCAAGTTGTCTGTCTACAGGAGATGATGATGAGTGGGCTATTGAGAGCAATGGTGAATTGCAAGAACAAAAGGACTATGACGAGGAGGAAGATGTTTATCATGAAGAAGACGAAGAGAATGAAAGGGATAATGATAAGGTTGACCTGGCTTTAGAGTTTGAAGGAATGAATTTGGATGGAAATGACTCTTCTGTGATGGAAAATTTGGTTTTAGGTTTTGATCAGGGTGTAGAAGTTGGAATACCTAGTGATGAATATGAAAGGAGTCCTACTAATGATGAGAGTTCTTACATTGTGCCGCAGGTGCCAGCTGATCAACTGTTTGGTGACAAGCAAGAAGATGCCTTGAGCAAACAATGTGGTGGTGCTCCTTCTCATACCGTTGATAATTGTACTGCTGTAGTTAAGGAAGGCCAAACCACAATTCATGACATGGTCACTCAGACCAACAGTGATTCTGCTGATCATTCTTCTGGTTCCGTTATGCCAGCTAGCCAGCTGGTGCATAATCCAGCTGTCATATCTACCGCAGCTTCAGTTTCTTCTCAGAATCAGGCTGAGAAGCCAGGGAAGCTTCAATCTAGGCTTTTCTCTGGCCCTTCTTTGATACCGTCTCCTATTCCAGCTATAAAGATTGGTTCTATTGAGATGCCTTTGCAATTACCTCAACAAGTTGGCCCATCACTAACTCATATGCATACACCACAGCCCTCATTCTTCCAGTTTGGTCAAATTAGATACTCATCTCCCATCTCACACGGACTTCTGCAATTGACACCTCAACCTATAACTAGCAGTCAGCCACATGTTCGACCCAACTATCCTCTGAATCAAAATCCCGGGGTTTCTTTAAGTGCACAACCTTCTCACGATGGTTTTGCTCACAGCTTCATTAAAGATTACACCTTTCCCCTTATAGTGGAAAGCCAGCATCACGATCCCCCAAAGTCCAGTGCATCCCAAGTTGTTTCTTCAAAGGCAGCAAGTCTAGTGGAAGGAAGTCAAAGCAAAGAAAGTGGTCAACCTGAAAGCAAAGGATCTCATCATCAAAATGCTGGGACGGTTATTGCCTCTACATCTGCTGGTCAGGCTTCAGAAGGTCAATTACATCGCGGACCTTCAAGTTTCAGCAGAACAGCGGGTCAAGCATCAGGAAGCAGGGGGAGAAAAGTTCCTTTTCCTGGTAGAACTCATTCACAAAGATTGCATTTTTCGGTTGAATCAGCTTATCACTCTCATGCTACTGGGTTTCAGAAGAGACAACGGCGCGGTGGTCAAAAAATGGAATTTAGAGTAAGGCAAAACCCAGATAGAAGGCAATCTTCTGGCTCACTAGCCCACCAACCCATTACTGATATGAAGCCCAATAACAATAGAAGGGGTTCTGGAACTTTCACAAGAAGTGGAATGCAGAGGGATACATCATTGGACAGGGCAAGACAAACTGCTGAATCAGGAAGTTTTAATTCTGACAAAGGTGATAGTCAAGTGATTAATCTTCATGTCAAGGCTGATAAGGCAAATGGAAAGGAAGCACCACATACCGGACCTGAAACTTCAGATTTTGCAGATCTGAGGCTGAAAAGACACATTAGTTCTGAAGAGGATATTGATGCTCCTTTGCAAAGTGGAATTGTGCGAATCTTTAACCAGCCTGGCATAGAAGCACCGAGTGATGAAGATGACTTTATTGAGGTTAGGTCTAAGAGACAAATGCTAAATGATCGACGTGAGCAGAGAGAAAGAGAAAAGGCAAAGTCAAAAAATAAAAAGGTTAGAATGGTTTGCGTGTCACATTTTTTCTAATTTTTTAAATAAATTGTTTGCTGATCAGTGCATCTCCTTAGGCTATGAGAAAACCCCGTTTAACCACTCAAGGTACACCAGTTGCAAGAAATATAGTTAAATCATCTGCATCATCAAGTTGGGAGGCTCCAAAGATCATTCCTGTTGATGTCACTCAGAACAGGGGTTTGATGAATCAGGAAGTGGCTACAAGTTCGAGTATAGTATCTAATTTATTGGCCCCAATTGGCCCACCTCCAGTCAGTCCTGAAGCTCCTGCTGGCTCAAATTTAACTTCTCAGATGGACAAGTATGTGATTTGAAAAGAATATCCAACTTTTTCTTCTTTTTCTTGAAGTTTTGATGTATGCTAATGGTTTTCTTACCTATGTGCTAACTAATTTATCTTTATAGGACTGCACAAATTAGCACTGTACAAGTTGTATCTTCAAGTGTACAGACTGTTGGATCAGGCCTAAATTTCAATTCTGAACAGAAACTTCTTGATAATATCCAGGGTTGGGATAATAATGCACAGATCAATCAAGAGGTATACTTAATCAGTGTCACATCATGTAATCATTTCTGTGGTTGCCTCAACATTGTTGTATCCATAAACTATTGATAATTGAATTACTCATATGTAATGTTGATCGTTTTCTTTTCCTTGTGTGTTGCTTTTTGATAGAGGCTTAGTATTATTGGTACTTGTCTTGATGCATGCGTCCAACTGTTTCTGTGTCGGCTTTTTTGGGATGTAATGTTGTATGGAACCTCCTGGTGGAGAGACTTTGAACGGTACAGGAAGATTAGTGAATGTGGTATTAGTCATGGGATTTCGCTTCTATTGGAAATTATAGATTTTTGTCTGGTTTTTTTGACAGTTAAATGATACAGACAATTTGATTGAAGGTGTGAAAATATGGAACTATAAAACAAAAGAATGGTGAATGAAGTATTGGTAATGGGATCTACTGTGGTATTTTGTGCAGTTAGAAGTAGATTAAAACGTGGAGGTGTTTAAGATCTAGTGTGTTTCTTTTTAAAAACACTGAAACTATAATTGTGTAGTCATCTTTTGACAATTATTTGTGATATATTCCAAACGAACTTGTTGCTTAGCTGAAGAGAAAATAGTTCTTTTTAAAGTCCTACAACCTATTTATGACCGTGATATACTTGCTCTATTTGATACCTGAACTCTGTTGTCAGTGAGTGCCAAGAGGGAGTGACAACTTTGTTTGCTGCTTGGATCATTTGTGATTTGACATTAATCTCTTCTCCTGCCAAAAGAAACACAGTGCTAATGGCCTTACACTGATAGATTTTGTGTTTATTTTGTTTCCTTGTCAGAAATAGTTGACTTGGTTAATTAAATTTTCTTCTGTGGTTGCATCCATGCTCTTTATATATCTTCAATGAATGGTAGTTTGTTTCTTAGTTCTCTCTATTTGTTTGTTAAATGTTTTGCTTACACATCCATTTATCACATTAAAAATCTTGAAACTGAATTTGAAATTTCCAGGTTATGCCCTTAACACAGACCCAGTTTGACGAGGCTATGAAGCCTGGACGGGTTGATATGAACTCAAGCCCTGTTGAAGACCATATTAAATCAGTCAGTGAGACAGGGAGGTCAACATCACCAATTACAATGAAGGATACATCATTCTCATCTGCAACTAGTCCAATAAAATCCTTGCTTGCTGGGGAAAGGATTCAGTTTGGTATGTTTGCTGAGGAGTTTGAGGCCTTGTTTTAAAATCAAATTTTGCTACTCATAATTTTTGTTTTTGTTTATTAGGTGCTGTTACATCTCCAGCAGTTCTTCCTTCTAACACCCGTGCTGTACCACATGGTATTGTGTCTCCGGGCTCAGAGAAGATTCATTTTGGTGTGTTTGCAGACTCTTGAGACCCGTTTTTGATCTAATTTTCCATTTAACTTGTGAATTTATTTATTCTTGTTTTCCTTCTAGGGGCCGTCACATCTCCAACAGTTCCACCTAGCAGCCGTTCTGTACCTAATGGTATTGGACCTCATTGCTCTGAGAGGATTCAGTTTGGTGTGTTTCTCAATCTGAGGCCCTGTTTTACATCTACTTTGACCGGTGGCATAATTTTGGAATATATTTTGATGTTTCTAGGTGCTTTCCCATCTGCAACGGTTCTTCCTTCTAGCAGCTCTGCTATTCCACATGGTATTTTTCAACCTGGTTCCGACTTTCAAATTTCACACAATGTTGATAGAATGAAGAATGACTCTTCACTTGTGTTTGAAAAAGAGAGACATTTGGAAGACTGTGAGTCGGAGGCTGAAGCAGCAGCTTCAGCTATTGCTGTTGCTGCAATCAGTAATGATGAGGGGGTTGGAAATCGTTCCCGTACTTGCCCAGATTCCATGTCCAATGCTAAAGCTTTTGGCAGCACTCATATGGATGAGCTTGCTGCATCTGGTAAATTCTGGCCACTGTGCTTCCATAATTTCTGTTAGGGCTGTGCAAAACTAGACTGGACTGTAAACCACGGCTTCAACATTTGCATTTACTGGTTTCAAAATTTAACTTATACATAAATTAAAATTCTAGCATCCTTCAATGGTAGATCCATGTGAGGGAAATAAAGAACATGGATTTCCATGGTTCAAGCCTTAGCCAACCATAACTTGATATTTTTAATTGCATTTATTATTTTTACATGAAAAATAGAAATCCAGTCTTTATGATCCGGACCTCATAATGGCCCAACCGTAGTTGTCTGGTCCACGATCCTAACATTTTCATACTTTTACAGGTCCGGAAAAAAAAAACTTGTCTCGACCATATGCATGCCCCTAATTTCAGTTATAGCTCTCGGCCTTCTGTGATTTACTTTTCTGTTGGTGTTACATTGCAGGTGTTGCTCATGATCAACCAAGTGGTCAATCAAAAGCAGAGGAAGTGCTTACCGTTTCTCTTCCAGCAGATCTATCTGTTGAGACTCCACCGATCTCGTTGTGGCCTCCTCTTCCAAGCCCACATGGTTCCTCTAGCCATATGCTTTCGCCATTTCCCGGAACCACACCTTCCCCTTACCCTTTTTACGATATGAATCCCATGTTGGGGGGTCCCGTGTATGCTTTTGGTCCACATGAGGAATCTGCCAGCTCACAATCACAGGCACAGAAGAGTAGCACATCAGATTCAGGTCATCTTGGCACCTGGCAACCATGCCACTCGGGTGTGGATTCGTTCTATGGTCCCCCTGCAGGATTCCCTGGCCCCTTTATGAATCACCCTCCGGGAAGTATCCCTGGGGTACAGGCTCCTCCTCATATGGTAGTTTATAACCACTTTGCACCAGTTGGACGGTTTGGACAAGTTGGTCTAAGTTACATGGGCACCTACATTTCCTCCACAAAGCAACCTGATTGGAAGCATAACCCGACCCCTCCTTCCAGTGCTGATGGTGATATCAAGAACTTGAATAGTGTCTCTTCACAGCATAACCCTCAAGCTCACAATCTTGCTCCCGGTTCTGCTCTCCTGCCAATGCCTTCTCCCCCTGTGGCAATGTTTGACGTTTCTCCATTCCAGGTAACTAAATCTACCATAACCTCAACATCATTGTGAGGAAAAATCCTTGGATATGCGCACACACCAATCCCATCACTTGAAGTTGCTCAATGCATGGTAGTGACCTTGCAAATTCCATATTCTGTTTAGGGTTAACTGCCCAAAACTAGTTGTAAATTCGGATTTTCACAAAACCACCTTTGAATTTTGAACTCATTGAACCACCTGAAAATTATCATTTATTTCAAAGAACCACGTGTGTAGTTTTTTATGCTTCAAAAATGTTCAATTTTCTTATTATTTATCATAATAAACCTTACTATAAATAAATTCCCTACAATATCTAAGAAGAAAATGATGATGTAACTTTCCCAACATATTTTTAGAAGTACAAAAATAATATGGGTGTTTTTTCAAAAGAAAATATAATTTAAGTGTGGTTTTTACTCTTGTATTGATTTTTTGGTCAGTGATAACAATATAAATATACATTGTGCAGTCGTCGGGTGAACTTCCAGTCCAAGCATGCTGGTCTCATGTACCTGCTCCACCATCTCTCCAGTCTTTGCCTCACTCTATGCCACTGCCACATCGTACAGATGATGGTATGCCACCTCCACTACGCCTCATCTCCACAGATAATCACTCACATAGATCCAACCGCTTTGCTAAGCCACCAACTCCTCCCCTTGAAAACGTTGTTGAAGCTATGACGGATTCAAACAAACCTCAAGCAGCAAAGAAATTCGGGCTTGTTGTTGATGCCCAGAACTCCGATGGCTCACCAGAGAATATGCTGATTCCGATTGTAGTTTCGGGTCCTAGCAGGTCTGATGCAAACAAAATCAACATGCAGAGTACAAGTTCCGGGGTGAAGGTCCAAGGATCAGAGCAGAATACGGTGCAACGACAGCATAATCACAGGCCACTGTACAATTATCAGAGAGGTGGAAGCAGCGGGAGTTCCCATAAGAACAGTGCAGGTACAGAATGGTCAGGTCGGAGATCGGGATTCCACGGTAGGAATCAATCAGGGAATAATGGGGGAAGAGGCTTCCCCCCTACCAAAATGAAGCAAATCTATGTTGCTAAGCAGAGCTCTGGCGGAGCTTCAACAAATGCATGAGTTGGAAGACGACGAAAAGGCTATCTTATCTGGCTTTGTTCAGCCCAAGTGCAACTAAAAGAAACTCAAGACAATGGGTGGGTAATATGGTAATTGATAATGCAAAATTTTGGGGTTGTCAGTTTTCATTAGCTGCAATATGTTTTTTTTTTATGTAGGTGACTATAATTATTATTATGATTATTATAATTATATTATTATTACTATTGTTCATTTTTGAACCTTTCTTAGCTTTGGGGAATGATTTTTTTGGTGTTGCTTAGTGGGCTGTTGTATCGCCTTGGCCATTATGGGGGGGGGGGGGGGGGGGGGGAATTGTTTGTTAGATCTTGTCATAAATTCAGCAACGATTTTTAATGACATTATGTCAGAATGTGCCATTATTTACGGTGAGCATAAATTGATCTTGCTGTAATAATTAAGGTCTCATTGTGTGCTTCTGCTGATGTGCACTTACTTTGTGACCAGATTTTGTTATATTTTCTCGCAAATATGTAGGAACCAACCTCAATCGGCGAAGCGAACTCGCTTTTTATACTGGCAGGGCATACTTTCATAGTTTCATGACATGTGAATTCAGTGTTTTAACTTGAAGGCCATTCTCGTGGAGGTATCACGTTTACCACTTCAAAAAATCGATAAGGATTTATATTTGTTATTTGTGCATCTTTTGGGATTTATATACATGCAAGTCGAAGATGTCTTAAATATCAGCGCACTCGAGGATCCTGTGTCCGGTACCCACATAAGTCCGGATACGCCAAAACCGTATATACAATAAAATCCCTTCTTTCCTTTTCTGAACTCAAAAGCCAAGGAAAAGCGCTAAACCTTACTCTTCATTCTCTAAACCCATAAAGCTTAAAAACTGGTCAAATACAACAATCTGAGGAGGTTAGGCGGTGACATGCATCGTTTTCAACCAACGAGCTTACCTCCATTCAGGTATGCGGTTTCGCAATATTTTAATTTTTGTTTAATCTTGAATTTTTCGGTAGAAGTTTTATAGCACGTAAGTTTAGGACATGCACTTATATGTAGCTTTTTTATTTTTTTTATTTTATACAAGGAAGCGATTCGGGGCACTAGCTAGAAAGTCTAGTGGCCCGAGGGGTCATCTAAGGCAATAGACGACGGATGTGGAGGGACGTCAAGGCCTAGTCCTCGACACCGGCCGTTGGGACATCCTTCTGAATGAGTTCTTTGATCGATTGAGGAACATCAACGTTGGTAGCAGGGTGTAACTGACCTAAAGTTGCAAGGACATCGGTCACTGTGTTGATTTCCCTGAAAATATGTTTGATCCGGACCTCTTCAAAGAACTGCATATGAAATAAAATATCACCAATTAGTATTTCTGCTTTCCATGGGGGTTTTCACACTCTCATGACACAATTAATCACATTGAGGTTATCCCCTCAATTTCCATTTTCCATATGCCTAGTTCTCTTGATTGTTTAAGCCCTTTTTAAAAGTGCATGAACTTCTGCTTCAAAGACCAATAATTCTGGAAGTTTTCCATAGTTCATTGAAATTACTTTTGCCTTGTGGTCTCTTAGGATGAAACCAAAGGAGGTTGACCCACTACTTGTTCTAGATCCGTCAAAATTAAGTTTCATATAGCTTCATCTAGTTGTTCCTCATTTTATATTCCGCTTTTAAATGTAGTTTGGATGCATATTACAAAAGGTTTAGGCATCTTTATATGAAATTTGGATCGTATCTTGAGAATAGATATATACTTTCCTTGTGTAATTGTAGGTACTTTAGAGCGTTTCTGATCATAAATGAGCATCCATGAATGTTGGATGGATGTGGGTTGGGATGATACTTGATGAAAAGGCGTACATAGAGCCATGGCGCATGGATTTAAAGCTTGGATGCACAAGAACGCGAGAAACACAAGCTAGAACCTAGTATGTTGGCAGAAGAGGAAGGGGTTGCATAAGAGGATGAACTGGACCAAGCAAGCAAGAAATGAATACCAAGACAACAAAACCGAAATCGGGTTACGCGTGCGCATGGCCAAACAAAAAATCGGTTTTCACGTGTGCATGGAGCAAAGAAGTGGACATGCATGGGCTTGGGGACGAGGAATCGAGGTGGCTAAATTGGATCTACTTTGAAGTTTATTTTTAGCCCAGATTTAGACTATTTTATTATTAGAGTTGTTTTAATGATTGGGCCTTTTAAACTAGCTTTAAGTACATCTTTTAATTAAGTTTTTCAGGTAATTTTAAGACCCGATAAGAGAAGGTTCTAATATGTTTTCCCACCTACCAATTTCACATTTTTGTACTTTTCTTCAATTGTGAAGAGTGAGCGAGTGAAGCCTCGTTCGAATTTTTAACTTGGATTGTTTTGTGTTGTGTTAGTTTAAATCACCAAGATAGTGTTCTCAATTTCTCCCGAGTCTCCTTCTTATGCTTTGGGCACCATAGTTTCCCCTCTTGTGTAAGATTGGAACGGAATGGTTCTGTGATCATTCTTTGTTATTGTTGGAGATAATCAATTCCCAAATCGAAAGATTGAAACTTCTGAGCCTAATATATAAGGTCGGTGGCTACTCCTGTTACCAATTGGTTAGGATAAAACCTCGTCGGATTTATGTGATGGACTTAGGCCTAACGTGCATGTGCACTCGGATGTCCATGACCCCCGTTCTTCGGTCCATCTGTGTCGGACTTTAATAGTTATGTTTCAAGGCCTTTGTTTCCCCGTTGTGAGTTGTTTCATAAGATTTGACCATGACTTATCTATCTACCGGTCCATATCATCACGAATCATTCATCCACATTCGTCAAGCCACCGCCTCATCCCCTCCATATCGGCTACCGGTTTAGTGTTTTTTAACTGGTTTGAGTCATTCATTGTTCGTGTCGAAGATCTCGATTTTTCACGCATCACTTAAGGCCGTAAATTGGGTCGTAAGCCTTTTAAGATATTTCTACAAGTGGAATTACAACCTGCATTACGGCTATGGAAGGAATTTACAACCACAATTACAGCCATAAGTCTCCTTTTGTCCATCACTCCCCCCATTTAGAGATCAATTTTATTTCAACGTTTTTGACTCATGAGTTATTATTAGTCGGAAGTTTTTGAGACGTTCAAAGGCCATTCTGGAGTTGTATTAGGGTTCGTTTGAAAACATTAAGTGCCTGTTTGGTTGGAGTAGTGAAATGAAAACGGAATGGAATTGGTTAAGACGAAGGAAAAGAAATGGAAATTACTGGGTTACCTTCATGTGTTAAAATACCTCCAAACAAACATAATTTTTGATTCATTCGGAATCATTCCGTTATTGAGAATGATTCCTAGCGCTATCAAACGAGACCTAAGTATTTAATAGCTTTTTGTATACTCAAGGTTTCGTTTCAGATTTGTTTCAATTAATTGATTAAGACTATACATTTTATGCATTGGATTTTGTTTAGAATATGTTATTTGAGCCCGATTATCAATTGCATGTCTAAATCAATTGCTATGATTTCCGTCTTTATATGTTTCGCTATTTTCCCAATGTTACTATAATTGCTTGTTTGAGAATTAAAATTATGTGTGATTTGTTCTAGTATGTTTATCTTCTATGTCTTACGCAATCAAATTTTGTAGCAATACATTGAGAGGTGGTGATTATAGTAGGAACCGTGGTAGGATAATTTGTATGAGAAAGTATTATCATTATTATACAAATTATAATTGAATATGAGATAGTTTTATCTACTTATTGCCTATTTTCTAAGGGCTTATCAGATTGATTACTATATTCAAATTTGGGATAGTTTTATGGTTGATAGTTAGGACCAATTGCTATATAATGAAAATAGTAGTAGCGACAACGATATCATAACCTTTATTCTTTTCGATTTGGTATCTTATGGTTACGTGAAAGTGTGTTTGCTAAAACATATCTTATAACCGTTTTATTTGATTGTATGTTATTTGTTACTTAAAAAGTAATCATAACGTATTATTATTATAACTGGTTTGAAGTTGTAATTGATATTCACATAGTTCTTGTGATTCAACCCTCGATATTACAATATATTATTTTATACTTGCAGCATAAGTTTTGACCTATTATGGTTTTTACGACATTATCCGGGTGTATAAAAAATATCGGTTGTTTACTATTAAATAGTTGTTCTAAGTCTTATTGTTACTTTTGACCAGATTCCTTTGTTTGTGATTCGCAAATGTTCCATCTTAATGTAAAGAGTAAGAAGTGAGAAAAATCTAGTTAATTTCAATCCCGAACCTGAACACACACTTCGTAGGAATTTGACTATACAAAGAATTCACGGAGACAAACCATGGGTGTGACACTCGTGAGGATCAAGCTGCTTTAGACATCCGATTGAATGTGGGAGAGGCTCGGTTCACTACAATCAACGCCATAGTTGTTGAAATTGCTAGTTTGAACAGTAGAGCGATAGAGTCATAGGATGAGCTGGAAAATCAAGATGATGTTGTTATGCTCATAATGTGCCACAAAAATTAGATGCTTGCATGGATCAAGATCAAGTTGTGCTTGGTCATTTCTTAGCTTTCCCCGATATTGATGGTAGAGATTATGAGTTGAAGCACATTATAATTCATATATTATATACTTATTAGTTTAGAGGCTTGCCTAATAGGATTCTCATCGACAATCTTCATCAATGGAATGATGAACACATTGCTATATGAAAATCATGATGAACACTTTTCAATTGCTAAAAATCATGATTTTTGAAGAAGGTTGAAACGTGAGCCTAAAATCTTGTAGGTAGGGCTGAGCATGGGATGGGACGGGACGGATTTAGGCCATCCTACGTCCCATCCCGGCCATTATATATGGGACGGGACCGGGACGGGCCTTGAGATTTTTTTACTAAAAACTATTGGGCCCTATCCCGGTTGGGACCGGGACGGGACGGAATGGGACGGGACCAATCCCGCATGATCTATATAAAATTTCTTTTCGCCTTTTCGAATTAAAATTAACAATTTACGAAAACAAATATTCGTTGATATCCTTAAAACGAAAGACATAAAAATAGAATGTCGCAACAAGGTTTACAAAACATAAGTAATTTGTCAAGTCTAAACATCCAATATAAAATATAAGCACAAAATTACATAATTATCACAACTTCTTAAACAATTTCGCAATTGAGTTCAGTTTTCTTATTAAACAATTTCACAATTGAGTTCAATTTTCCATTTCCCTTTGTAGATGAATTGAAACAATTGTTAATTTATAATAACAAAATTACATAATGATCACTTTTCCTTAGGCTTATGTATTTAATTATTTAATTTATATTTAAATTTTAATATATACGGGACGGGACGGGATTTGAAATTATTAGATGAAAAATCACCGGGATCGGGACCGGGACGAGACCGGGATTTGTGCCCAACCCTACTTATAGGAGTTAGGATCAAACACAAGGAAGACGATGTTTTTATTTGGCAGATTAATAATGAAACAACAAACAAATACACTAAATAACTTACAAAAACAAGAAGTATGGGAGAGAGGAAATATTGTGTTTTTCTTGGATTCATAATTTGAGAATAACTCTACAAGAACAAGTAATCAACAATTAATAAAGAATTCTAGGATCAAGATCACCATAACATGCATATAAATAGATCTCAATTGATATATCCAAAATAATATGAAAATCATGTTATGCAGAGAACAATTTCGCTTGATTGTCACATGTATAAGACATTTGCATGTGATACATCGACAGGATTGTCAGTCTTGTTGATTGTCTTATACACAAGACTTTCACTTATCACACATCGAACGAATTCTTCTAGACATGAGTGACTCAACTCCACATTTTTCATAAATCAATACCTTGAAGTAGATATAGCAAAGGAAGATTTTGAGCTCGACTATCACATTTTGCAAAAAAAAATCGAAAGACTACCACTATGACTCTCATAGATAAAATTTAAACATTCTTAAAATCTTATTAATATGATAAGATTCAAATGCAAAATGAATTTAACCAAACATACCTTAAAAAACTCAAAAGTTTTAGTAATCAAAGATGAGAAATATAGTCGAATGGCCAAGGGTAACCCTATTGATTGACCGGATACAATAACGACATTTGGAAAATTCAGATGCAAAATGAATAGAGGATGTCAAAACCTTAAGGTTAAATGTTGTATTTATAGGAGGATATATATCATAATCCCCAAGGATTTACTAAGATCCACCAAATTATATAAGCTAATAAAATAGAATTTATTCTTAGTGGATAAATTTAAAGCAAAAACATTCAATTGGATTGACCAACATATTACCCAAAGTAAAAGGGAAAGAAAAATAGACATCGAAGAGCATCGTCAATGGGCCCAGTTGATCGCCTTGTCGATCGGCCTAGTCCAGAACTCTTCGCGAAATTTTTTGCTCTTGACTAGTGGTCATTTGTCGGATGAACGAAGTTCAGTGGTCGGCATAAGAGGAGTCAGTCGATCGGCTTCACACTTCCCGACGAAATCTTCGTCTTCGCTCTCAAATCTCATTATTTCCGTCTTGACCTTAACTTCTTTGATCGCATGAAAATCCTTAGTGTGAATAAGGTCATTCTATCGTAAATAGTTCCATTTACGCTCTCGAATGTTTTGAATGCATGTAATGTCATAAACTAATTGGTAAGTCTTCAAAACACAAAAGGGAAGGAAATAAGACTACTAAGTTAAGAGATCAAATTTTACACTTTGAGATAGAAGACGGACAAAACATTCATAATGCTTGATAGAGGTTTAAAAACACTCTTGTTGATTTTCCCATCACAGTTACTCTAATTTGCATCTCCTTGAATTCTTTTATTACTCACTTGATATTCCTACAAGGAATATGGTGGACACACCAACTCGTTGTGGTTTCACAAAGATGGTAGTCGATGAAGCCTAAGATTATGTTGAGAGGATTGTTGAACATACATGTAGATTTTTCAAGAAGAGAGTTGTAACCTCCTTAGTTCCGAGAGTAACCCAAAATACCACTTAGCTTCAAATTCAGCGAATCTAGTCACGATAACTTGACAATAATGCCGTTAATAGGTCTTGCAACAAGAACACGAGGAAAACCTTAAAAAACTTACAACTTTCATTTATTCAACACATCAATAACATGTCATGCCCATATCATGGTTGCTCTAATTTTCATCTCTTAGAATTCTTGTATAAGTCACTTGATAATCCTACAAGGAGTATGGTGGGCACATACTCATCGTGGTTTCACAAAGATGGAAGCGTTGAAGCTGTATGTTGAGAGGATTGTTATACATGTAGATAGTCAAATAAGAGAGATATAACATCCTAAATTCCGAGAGTAATCCAAAACACTACTTGATGTGAACCAAGGGTAAAACCCTTGACTTTGCTCGTATTTTTTCAATCTTTCGAATGAGATCTTCGTTGTCACCTCCAAAGTAAACTTAAACCTCGTCAATATTCAGTATTCTAGACAAGTATGACTTAGTCCGGAATGAGGCAAGGGTAATCTAGGTTCCTCGAGCCAAGTAACCACTTATCCTTCGTCAATACTCAAGAATTAAGAGTAAGAATAATATACGAGGAATTAACTCTCTTGTATACTTGAAAGCTACAAGAACAAAGATTAATAGTAAAAAGGGATCAGAATTGATAGTTAAAAGTAAAGAATAAACAATAGATTTTTAAGTTGACAACATGGTGGTAAATGACAACTTCTAGGATTTTCATATGGACACCCAAGAAGGAAAGGGCGGCAACATATGAAATTATGGGAGGGTTTCTACGATTGCAAACATTAGTAATCACACAAATAGAGAAGGGATGTATGATAATGGCTAAAAACGTACTCCCCAAGTGTAACTGAATCAATTGCAATATCGAGTGTATGATTCAAGGGAATTGTGTCCGAATATAATGTAACAACATACAATTATGCTAAGTCAAGGAAATTAGGAAAGAATAAAGGAAGAAATATCAAATTGTTTGCAGTTGTGGGGTTTTGTTGTCAAAAGACAAGTAACAACCAAATATTATGATCAAGAGAAGTATAAAAGCAAACAATCTAGTGTCACCACTATGATAAATCAAGATATAACCAAGTATTGTACACCATGAACATCAATCAGCGGATATGTGGGTAATTGTCAAACGTAATCTTACCACATCTTTATGTATAAAGAATGTGATCAATTCAATACAAAGACACTCTCGCAGTTGGAGAAGGTAAAACCCAAACTCACAAAGTACATAGGAAAGAGGCAGAAGACCAGAAAAAGCCACACTCTCGTAGAAAAGCCAAAAAGGTATAAACTCGGTAAAACTATGATAATCAGAAATTCTCAAGCTAATGGTAGACATCTCTCCCCAAACCCGGTTCAATCCTAGATGGTCCAATAAAATCAACATGCTCTCATAGAAAACTGATCTATTTTTGTTCTCAAGGCAAACACTATTTCTCAATATATGCAACAAAGGGGTGGGAATAAGCTCATTAGGTAAAACTAGTGATGGGCTCGGTTTGGCTCAAACCGCTAAACCGACGGTTTCAAACCGGCCCAAACTGCCGGTTTAGGTTTGGGCCGGTTCACGGTTTAGGTTTGCGAAAATTAAAAACCTAAACCGTCGGTTTAGGCTTTTTAATTTATTTTTTTTTAAAAAAAACATTAAAACCGACGGTTTGGTTGGTTAAACCGTCAATTTTCGGCTTTTTAATTATTTTTTTAAAAAACTCATTCCGACGGTTTGTAACCACCAAAACCGTCAATTAAACCGACGGTTTTGCTTCTGGGCCAGTTTTTCATTTTTTTATAATAAATAAACCGTGGCTAAACCGGCGATTTTAGGTTAACCTGAACCGTCGGTTTAGGTTTCCGACCCATGACTAGGTCAAACACAACCAGCTGATTTCTGTTCAACAATTCATATACATAGTTATACATCAATCTATAATAACGTTCAACCAATTGCGTATGAGTATGGACAATGTGGATACATATCCGTATGACATACAATATATGCTCTTAGGAAAGGACTACCGAAAGCAAGAACAAAAAATGCTATAAGACGATTAGACTTGAACAAATCCGGCTCAACCAGTCCAGCCCGTCTAAAAACATGGGCATGCGTAAATAATATGACCCATTCGGACCAGGCTTAGGCCGGCCTGTGCTTGTGGTCCTCACAAGACAGGACTTACCAAAATATTTCGGACAAGATTTTATATTTGGCCCGATTTGTCGGAACCTGAATTTGTTTAGGTATAAAGATGATGGATTTATAAATAGAGGGTGACTCTAATTTATTATTGTTATATTTAGCAATTTCGTTTTCCTAAAAGATAAGTTTGACAAATTACATTGTAGTCAATCCAACGCCCCCCTCTGGTCTTTGTTTTGTTCGGGGTAACGAACTGAACATCAATGGCGCTGCTGGGAGAAAACGGAAATGGGTTCGAGCTCGCCCGGAAGCTCGAATGCCATGGAATATGGCGATCGTGGCTTGGGGATTCGCTGTACTCAAGCTTCAACCTCTTTCTCTCTTCACCATCTTCTTGGGATTCTTTCATGGGAGGCGACGAGACCAAGTCTAGGGTTCAGATACAACTCCAGCTCCGTGTTCGGGCTCTACTCTTCGATAAAGCCACTATTTCTCTCTTCCTTCGACTTCCTTCTGCTGCCGCTGCTACTTCTCCCATTATCTCGAAGCTCAATCCTAATTGTAATTCTTCTTGTTTGCTTTCACTACTCAATTATTTGGTTTTTAGTTAAATCCAACAGCACTTCTTCTTTTTTTTCTTTCTAGATTTGCAGTTGCACGGAGATGATGTGTACTTTACTCTGGAAGATGTTCAGGAAATAGATGGAATTGGTGCTTCAAATACCTCTACTTCCAAGGTAGGGTTTTGACAATTTTTAGATTCGACTTTTAATTGACTTGCTTGGTTAGGATGCGAATTCAGAACTTCGTTTTATCAAACTAATTCGTCGTTCTCTTTTTAAAACTTTTAAACAAGCTATACATGTACGAGGACTTGGTTGCATTTTGATAGGTTTATGCTAGCATTGTCCTTTACTGTTGTTTGGTTTGTAATTTTGTGCCTACTTGACTTATATAGATTCTGATGATTGGCATTTCCTGTATAATGTCTACTGAAAACCAAATATACATTGTTAGACTCTTCACCATGAACAACTCTAACTATATGAGATGGTTAAGCCTTGAGAAGAAGGTGAAAGAGGTGAAGGAGAGGGTTGCTGTGATGAAAACAAGAACACAATTTTAGATTTGCAATGCCTAGTTTGTACTGCAGTGATTACCGACTAAACCAATGGTTGGTCATGTTTTACTTTCAAGGAAGAAAAGTTGAGTCATGCATTTTTACTGACTACCATATATGATATCTTACGTAGGTTCATGCTAAGGCTGCATTCGGCATTGGATCTCGGTATGGTGAATCTGATATTGATAGCATGTCTCAGAAGTTCACTCAAGAATATTTTCCGGAAACATGGTATAGTCAGTTTATTGAAAAGCATAAAACAAGCAAACCGTATGTCTTATCATCTATCAACCGTGATTACAAAAAACGTGGTTCCGTTGAGATGTCAAATTACCTTACACATCTTGAGAAACATAAAAGAAGGAGAAATGCCTTTAAAATGGACCCCTCTGCTGGATTTGGGAGCTCGATTTTGGAAAGTAGGTCCAGTGTGCATCTTGGTTCTGTTTTAGATGGAGATGCTTCAGATGATGAAACTTTCTTCCCTGAAACTATGTTTATGGACTGTGTGCCGGATATAGCAATTGCACCATCTAGTACAGCTGAGGAGAAACCAAAAGTGGAGTTCTTTGGTGTTCTTGATAGATTACCACAAGTTGCAACCAAGAGCTCTATTATGATTGAAAGACTAGGCATAAGCATGGATCAGGGACCTGGTCCAGCCCGTGCTAAAGTTGCCACTGAAGGAAACAGGAGACGACTCAGTCAGGACCAAGCTTTGCTGATCTCTAAGAAAGTGACTGCCCATGCATTGGCAACTGCTGGATTTGAAGGTGCAACTGATGTTCCAGTGGATGTTTTCTCTCAGTTACTTAGCTGTCATATCTCTAAACTTGGGAGCACGTTGAAAGTCCTTACTGATAATTATAGAAAGAAGTGTTCAGCGATTGAACTAATCCAAATGTTTCTTTCGGTATCAGGACATGGGTGAGTAAAAACCTTAAAACATACTCAATTTATTATGGTCATCTCTTCTGTCATTTTGATATTTAGAATTTGTTGGTTTAGCTGTTTTGAAATAATTGTATTTTATTTCTTAGGCTGTCCCAACTACTTTTATACATTGTTATTTTGCTATGTTTTAAGTTATGCCATAGGTATTAGGTTTTATTTTTTTAAACTAGTTTTACTTTGTTATTTTTGTCTTTTGGGGTTTTTTTTTCTTCTTGGCTTAATAATTGCTTCTGTTGGAATATTAAAACAAGATAGAATGAAGAAGCTCCTGGACTCTTCTCTGTCACTTCTTCCTGCTTTTATTTCATTTTAGAAATCTAACATGGTATTCAGAACTCATGGTTTTGATCCGTAGTTGTTGTTTGAATGTTTTTGCTTGATCTTTACATCCTTCATCACCAAATGTCTCTCATATGAGTTCCTTCTTTCCCCCCCTTCATTGCTGATCTCCTAGCTGTCTGAGAATTTTTCAAAGATTATCCTTTCTGAAATCTCTCTCAAGCTTATTTCCTGATATTCAGCCTTCATTGCTGGAAAATTTCTCTATTGTTTGAACTCCATACATGAGTGTGGTCCATTGCTGCTGAAGTTTGTCTCTATCAGACTTGTTCCGGATGTGGTTCTGTAAGTCAGACTTGGTACTGATGTTTGGACTCATCGATTCTCTTATTAAGCTTTTGTTTGCAAGAAAAGTTCCTCTCTTGTTAAGCTTTTGGTTTAGCTATTTTGAAATAATTGTACTTTATTTCTTAAATGTCTTAGTTGATAACATGTTAATCTGACAAATTTTGGTAATTAGAGGTGGTTTTGCTAAAAGTAGCATTAATAAGGGGATTTATCCAAAATAACCCATTTTTATTTCCTATTCATTTATATAATTGATTTCCCTTCTTTCTTGCACCATCTCTGCAGTAATCTTGCTACTTTAGCAGAATGTGTTAAGGATGGCAGAAATGTGGTCCAGCAATCTCCACAGCAGGTCCAGAACATCCCACCCCAGTTGCCAGTGACACACCCCAATGCCCTTCACACGTCCCAAGTATGTACTTATATTCATCATTCATATCAAGATGGAAAGTTGAATATCCGTGGCTCAACTATTGAACTATTATCAGGAACCATATAGTTACTGTAATCCATGTTCATGTAGCAGGTTCCTCGCTCTATGCAGCAAATGATACACTCTCAGAATCTAACTCCTCAACAACTGCAGTTACTAAGAGTGCGTAGGGCCCAGGCAACGTCGAACACTAGACCTGCGATGAGTATGGATAAAGACAGGCCCCTGGTCGAGGTTAAGATTGAAAACACTGATATTCCTATGGATAACAACAATTCCTTTCGTCAACAACAGTTGCTACATGCACGCCAACAGGCGCAGCAGCAGCAGCAGCAGCTCGCTGCTCCAATGCAAAGATTTCAGCCTCAAACTGGACCACAATACAGACAGCTCTCTTCCTTTCAGATGGCACAAATGCAACCAATGTAAAGACAACTTACGTCCTTGAAATATTTAAGGGCTCGTTTTTAGGAATATTTTCTGCTGATGTTCTTGAAACATTTTGACATTAATGTGACCAGGAATATGGGTATTTCGAGGGCACCGCCTGTGAAAGTGGAAGGGTTCCAGGAGCTAATGGGAGGGGATTCATCATTGAAGCATGACTCTGATGAAGGTAAATTGGCTTCTCCTTCAAAGTAGCTGGACTATTATTCCAATGGTGTTGGCTATCTTGAGTATGATACTCATGTACGAAATATATGATATTGTAATATGCCGGATTCTCTCTCAGAGAGAATGAGATGCTAATATTTAATGGCATTGCGTTTTTCATGCCTGAATTTGATTTAGAGGTGCACATGATATGATTGTCAATTTGTGCTATGGTAGTACAGGTTTGATGCTTCATTTTTGAAAGTGAAAGTGAATTTGGTATTGATGATAGAACCTATAGGCACAATCAAACACTTTGGGCCCGTTTGGTCAACTTCGAAAGGAATGAAAACGAATTTAATCACTTAAATGTCAATGTTCATTCATAAAATTAATCTATACGGAATATGTTTTCTCATTTTCAATTAAGATATATATTTTTTTTCCATTTTATTTCCTTAGAGTAATCAATTTTTACCCAACTATTTTGAACTTTAAGGAATGATTTCAAAAATTTTCAGAAAAATATTTGATATGGATTATGTTCGTTTTCATTTCGTTTTCGGAGATACAATGAAAGAGGGTAATAGTGCTCGAATGCGGTCAAGATCTTTTGTATCCCTCTTTGTATGTATCCTTGTATCCTATCACGTGATTGGTGAGATTTATATTGTTTATTAATTTTTTCGTAAAGTAGTAAAAATGTAATCCCTATTTATTTGACTTTAACCAATCATATAATAGGATATATGTATCACTGGTATAAGAGATCTCAATTGGCTTGAATGATGCCTCCATACTTGATTTGAATCTTCATCCGTTTTACGGAAGAAAATAGTAAGTGCTTAGGAAATTTTGCATGGAAACTTTCTAATAGTTTGAATGTGCTTAGGAAATCTTGCATAGAAATTAACAGTTTGAATGTGTCTGGTGAAGGAAATATTCGTATAAATCAGTTTGACATGGATGCCGTTGGCTATGATTGCGTTGTACGTCGTGATGACTAAGAGTGCATTTGCGTACATATCATTATAAGCCGGTGTATATTCAAATAAAAAATTAATCGTCTATTTTTCTTTAAATATCTTAGAATGTAATTAATAAAAAAGTAAAGGGTAAATTGATATATTTTTATTATAAATACTACTCCCTTCGATTATAAATAAATGTCGTTTTATCATTAAAAATTTAATCACAATTATTTGTTGTTTTAAGTTTTATAGGCCAATAATTCTCAAAAAAAAAGTTTTATAGACCAATAAATGAATAGTAATTATAAGAGTTGTTTTTTAAATTTGTTTTTATTGATCACTTTTAGGGAAAATATGTATTAAACATCTAAAATATGTAAAGATGATGAGCGAAAATATATGAAAATTGGGAAAATTTTGAAAACAGTAAACACAAAAATACTTTAGAGTTGAAAGATTATTAATAGATAAAGAATGATGAACTTGATCAAAAGTATGTACTCCGATACTAAAGACAAAATTAAATAGAATCGAGGTTGTTTAAGTGAATAACACACGACAACAAGTTATTTGTACAAGAATTGAAAATTTAGACTCATTTCTACCACGTTAATATGGTAATTGGTTACTCGTAATTAGGTCGTGAAAACACTTATCAAATTGCTATTTACTATCATATCAATATGGTAACCGATTACTCATTACCTCATGAAATCACCTATCAAATTCACTTGTGGGTATACGATCAAACTCGGCTATAGGTCCGACCCTGAGCATTACGACGTGAGCACTTATACATATTCTAAATAAATTTGTGTGCTCTTCAAGTTTAATAATGTCATTTTACTTAGTTATAATTTATAGAACTTTTAGGTTTTAAAAATCCCTAAATCATCTAAGATATAGACTAGAAGGTAGAAGTAAAACACAAGAATTTAATGACGAGAGAAACACATTGGACACATACAAGTAAGATGTAAGAAATGACAAAGTGTCACATTAAAGGATTCCCCTAAATAGTAAGCACATGCATTGGATGGTTCGTAGTTGAGCACTCAGAATTTGGCCATCGATTGACAGAAATGCCTAAAGGAAAATCACATCACAGGAAAAAGTTAACTTAGAATATTTTATTTTCTTTAAGGTTTAACTAGTCGATAACGAACATCACTGATAGTGGGATTTACTATTTTGTTTTGAGTTGTTTACAATATGGTTAAATGAGAGAGTGAACCTTTTTTTTGTTAAAAAGAGTACTAAGAGGGTTCATTTTCTTATTAAGGGATAAACTAGACCCCTTTTATTATAAAATAAAAGGATAAATTGGTAATTTCAAGGTAAATCCAACCCAAAAGAAAACCCTAAATCCAACCAAACCCTGAACCGAATCGGATTTCGAACCGACCCTGAATCGAACCGGAACCGGAACCCGAGCTGACCCTGAACCGAACCGGAACCCAATCCGACCCTGAACCGAACCGGAAGCTGAGCTGACCCTGAACCGAACCGGAACCCAAACCGGAACCCGAACCGAAAACCAAACCCGAACCTAGATAAATCCTATTTATAGGGTTTTATTTTAACTTCTCTCTAAAATTCCCTTTATACCCTTGGTTTTAAAATTAAAAATAAATGTGAAATTACTAAGGGTCTGGTTAGTATCAACAATATAAAAAAAGGCCTTATTAACCCATTATTCTCTTTAAGAATTCCTCCTTGGTTAGATTTTATTAATTCTCCCTCTATATTTTGATGAGTTTTTTTTTTAAGGTTCGTCTATATCTAATGAATTTTCTTATGTAATTTCTATATACACAAGGGTTAGAATTATTGATCGCCAACAAAAATCGCAATGCGAGTTCGTGAACTAAAAAAAATTTCATTTTATAGTAGTAGGTAGAACATCAAACAAAGATATATTATTAGATAACTACAAGTATACAATATGCAAGTTCCAAATAACAAATGAACCCAAAATCATATTTTCAAGCAAGTTCTTTCAAATACTAAATAAACTTACTATTAAAATATATAAAGTGTACTACGTGTGTAAGAATTTTCTTTTATCACGATACTTATTCGCTCTTCGAATAAAAGGCTAACTTCTTCCTTTTTATCATATGAAGACATTTGCGCAAGAAACGAATAATTTACCTTAATGAAAAGATAAGAGAATTGTGAGAATGAGAATTCATCCCATATTAACAAGGGTTCGTTCGGTGTAATAAAATGAGTGAATAATTCCCCAAAAATATGAGTGTGAGGTTGAAAAATAATACATTATTTCCCATCATTTGCATTCCCTTTAAGCAATTAAGCCCCCATCATTCCCTTGAATTGATCGCACCCATGGTTTCTCAACATTCATAATTCAGCAACGGAGGTTATAAAGGCATGAACATAAAATTACCAAACGCTAACCGGAAACGCATCTCAAATGCATTACGGTTATGCAATTCGAATGCATGTCAAATTACCATGGTTACGGATTTCGGGTGCGTGTCAGATTCGCAATCCGTAACTGTGATAAATTTTCTTTGAATTCTACCCAATAAAGAGAGGGGGGGAAATCTGACAGACTCGGAAGCCGTGTCTGTGTCAGGAATTTTATTTTACCTTCAATTCTAACATGCCTGATATGGAGACTGGTTTCAGATCTGCGACGGACTTGAAATGCGCTTCCGGTTGACGTTTTGTAAATCCGTCGCCGAGTACTTAAAAACCCTCTTCTGTAATAGTACTTATGACCATTGGGTTAAATTTAACTTGACGGAAACCACGTCAACGGCCTACGATAGCTCCATACCTAATTAACCCAGCCGTATGTTAGTCCGGGAATGATCGAATATCTACGCCGTCCCTATACGAATTTCGTCAAATCTTTATAGAGAGTTTATTTGTTATGGCACCCATTCATTGCATGTCCCTACGTACTCTACAAAAGCCATAACAAGTACGAGCTGAGTATATATGCTCTCAACCTACCATTTTAATGGTCTCACCTTTTAAAAACCACATGTTGTGAATTCCTCAACTCACAATTGCCTTAGATTCTACCATACCCAAGAAGAATAAAAGACACCACACCATGTTAAACACTTGAAAACAACTCAAAACTTAACCTAGATCGAAATGGAAGCCATTAAAGGTCCTCTCGAGCAAAGCAAAGCTAAAGATACTTACAAAGTCGCGTATATCATTCACTTCATACTCGGGACGGGGAACTTGCTTCCATGGAATGCTTTCATCACCGCTATCGACTACTTCAGCTACCTCTTTCCGGGAAAGCATGTTGAGAAGGCTTTCTCCATTGCTTACATGGCCTCTTCGGTGTTGCTCTTGGTGTTGATGACTACTTGGACTCCAAAGCTCGGTTTTAAGCTGCGAATGAACCTCGGATTTTCCCTTTTTATTTTCTCCATGATGGTGGCTCCGACCATGGATTGGGTGCATCAGACTAGAGGAGCCTTTCAGCTCATAGTGGCGTCGGTTACTTTGTGTGGTTTAGCGGATGGGCTAATTGCAGGAACCTTGATTGGATCTGCAGGACAACTTCCAAAAGAGTATATGCAAGCTGTTTTTGCTGGAACTGCTACATCTGGTGACTACATATCCTCCTTCGTATCATTTTTTTTAATGCTATATCGTGAGTTCATTTTTCATTTTTATTTTAGTATCACTATTTATTTTATTGATGATTATAAATATATAAAAATGAGTTCATCTTTTTTAGGATAAAAGTTTATTTTTGAAAACATAAAACCTCTTCTTCACAAAGAGTCTTCTTATCCGAACCGGCCTCTATATATATATATATGACTTGGTTTAGGTGAGGAGACTCCTTGAAAAGAGGAGATGAGGGAAATTTTGAATATTTTTTTTGAAACTTAAATGAGGTATTCACCTTCAATAAATTAAGTAAATAGTTGTTCTTCACAATAATTTAGTTAAATATTTATCTCCTTTGTAGTTAGAGTTATAATGATTTATGTAAGGGGGACAATTAATACAACTTATTATCGGGAAGTGTTAGTCAATTCTCTTTTTTCTTTCACTTACCGTTCATTCTTGAAAAAAAAATAAAAATGATTATCCTTAAAAAATGAACACATATTTTTGTTCATAATTGGGAAAAAATAAATTAGTGATACCAAAAATAACTTGAACAACTAACATATAAAAATGAACACGCAGTAGAAAAATATGAACAAAGTTTCTCCTCACCTCCTCTCCACATGCAAGAAGCTCTCTTACTGGAACCAATATATATATAGGGTTGAGTTCAAGTGGAAAAGAGTCCTAGGGTGAAAGTAGGAAGATCCACAATCATTGGATCAAGTAACAATTGTTCAATTATAATATGTATTTGTTCAACTAAAAATTGTCAAACTATACTTATTGTTCAAACACTCAATTGTTCGACTATATTCGAAATTGTTCAACTATATGACCAATTATTTAACTATATTAGAAATTATCCAACTATATAACTAATTGTTCAAATGTTAATTTATATGTTCAATTGTTCAACTAAAATTTTGTTTAGATATATGACAAACGTTAATTAATTTGAACAAATCACAACCCTTGATTATTTTGATCCAAAGGTTGTGAGTCATCCTCACTTTTAACCCTAATACTCCTTCCTTATATGATCCAATTCCTATATATAATTCACTCTAAGTTTTAAGACTAAGCAATAAATCTGATCGTCGGCATTCATTGACAGACTCGTTGTAATTCATGTTATTTTAAGACTAAGCAATAAATCGGGTCGTCTACATTCATTAACCGGCTCACTGTGATTCATGTTCTCGTATGTGAGTGTTTTACTTTGATTAAATGATCACTTCTTCTCTCTGTATGGTGAATTAAGGAGATGATTGTGACTAAGAAACAAATCCATTTTGGTGCAGGTGTTCTGGTTTGTATATTAAGAATCATCACAAAAGCGTCTCTCCCGCAAAATCCAAGAGGTCTACAAACAAGTGCCCACTCCTATTTCATAGTCAGCAGCATCATTCTCCTTGTTTGCATGGTATGCAACAACCTATTGTTTGTGTTGCCCGTAATGCAGCAGCATTACAAGCTTCTCCAAGACAATCTACAGACATCAAAGCCAAAATTTTGGAGCATTGCAAGGAAAATCATGTGGCCTTCATTTGGAATCTGTTTCACATATATAATTACACTTTCTATTTTCCCTGGGTTCATAGCAGATGATCAGCAATCCAAATATTTTCGGGATTGGTATCCGATTCTGTTGATCACAGTTTACAATATCTCGGACCTCATAGGGAAGTCTTCAACTGCAGTATATGTTCCAAGTAGCATAGGAAAGGCAACATGGGCCTGCACTGCGCGGATTTGTTTCTATCCATTGTTTACTGCATGCCTTCATGGTCCAAGGTGGCTCAACACAGAGTTTACAATGGTGGTTCTAACATTTACGCTTGGCATTAGTAATGGGTACCTTACAAGTGTCCTTATGATCCTTGCCCCGAAATCAGTTTTAGCTTGTGAGGCCGAAACAGCTGCAGTGGTCATGGCTGTGTTCTTGGGGTTGGGCCTGGTAGGAGGTTCGGTCATCGGTTGGCTCTGGATTATCTGAGGATGATTATGTCTACAAAGCCAGGTAGAGAAAATTTAGTTGTTAGAAAGAAACTTTAGTGTTGTATGTCTACAACAAATCTGACTTTCATATATAGATATATATCTCAGTTGCCAGTCATCTCATCAGTTGAAAACTTAAAATGTACTACATCTTTTAACTACTTGTTTGGTTTTGCGTACTCTTCTACTATTTGTTTCTTATTACAGTCTCTGGACAGTTTATGCAATTGTAAGGAAAGAAAGTTTGGTAGAGTAAGGTCTAAGAAAGTTTGAGTTTAGATAAATAACCTACATTTAGTTAGATTTATGAAACGCAGGAAATCCAGTCATTAAAGTGAGAAACAGGTTTATATGCACACTAATCTAAAGCCAAATTAGGGTTACATGCTATTATCTACTCACTTTCTTACTACCTGTCACTCACAATCTGCACTTATGCACTGCGACTCCTCACTAACTAATACAACAATCATACGTTCTTGAAATATTGGATTGACGGGCTGTCCAAACGGTACACGGTCAAGTCCGGACTGTATTGATTTTTTTAAATTAAAAAAATATTTTTTGTATGGATTAAACCCGGAACAGACCAGATCAGACCGGATTTTTACAATTATGGTCCAGGACCGGACCAAGCCGAATTTTTACAATTACGGTCCAAGACAGGACCGGACCAGACCATAATTTCCGGTCTGGTTTTCCGGTACAATCATGTGCAGCCCTAATTGACTGTGGCCTCGTAGCCATTTTTAATCTCATTCATCCTATCGAAATTCCTTTGACTAGACTTCCTAGACATTGTGGCTCACACCAGACCGAGGACAACCAAAACCGCAATTCAGGCATGGGAGAGGACTATCACTTGGTTGGTGCGTAATATAATACAACTCCTAGTCCTATGGTGGCTACGTACGTAGTAATTCCCATTGATCTTTCATCTTCCAACCAGGCTCCTGTGGAAACTACAAGGGAATTCACCAAGAACTCGAGGGCAGTATGCCCAAAGACAGTCCCGGGAGCGTCAACAACCAAAGATGCAAAAAAAATGTCATTTTACTAGAAAGTCCCTACATCCCTACCATCTTCAATTTGTAGACATCATAAAAAAGGCTTCGGAATGATCTCAGCAAGATTTTTTGTGTTTCATAGATCTTCCAACTATAAAGTAATGATGCATTTGTATAAATAATTGAGAATTAGGGTAGTAAATAATAATGTAACTTACTGTTATGAATACGAAATTGGGTATGGATGATCAACACCTTTTCTCTGAAACTCTTCTTGCCCTTGAGTTTAGTTTAATGTTGCTTCTAGGGTATGGATGATCAACACCTTTTCTCTGAAACTCTTCTTGCCCTTGAGTTTAGTTTAATGTTGCTTCTAGCAAAAGCCTGGGGTATCTTCAACTGAAAAGGACCAACTTATTATTCATCTTCATTTTCTGTTCTATTTATCTCGTCTTCAAAGGACCAACTTATTATTCATCTTCATTTTCTGTTCTATTTATCTCATCTTCAAACAAGTGTTCAGGAGGATCAAATACAATCATATCAGGAAAGAGCTCCAAGAAGTCGCCTTTCACCTTCTCCCTCAACTCGGGGTATGGTATAAGGCCTTTCAACATGATTCGATAGGGCAATGAGAGAGGAGGATCAGGAGAACGCCTCATCTCGTCATAGATCTCCATTGCCTCTTTGGGGAGTCCGTGGTCAAATAACGTCCTTACAATGTCACCAAAAGTGTGCTGATCAAATAGAACTTCTTCTTTCTTTAAATCTCCCCATACCCATTTTGCTTGTTCAGCCTTCTGGTTCCTAGCAAGCATCATGAGCATGTCCCTGTAGAAGAACATGTCAGGCCGATACCATATCTCCTTGCGCACCACATCATATAACTGCACAACAAAAAGCATAAAGTTTCAGCTCAAGCCGTCAACTGCTACTAAGATAATGCAGTATCAATAAACACCACTTGTAATGCACAACAAAGCTACATTATAGCATTATTATGAATGATATCCATACAAACCCTAAATATCAATGATAAACCAATAAGAGAATACCTTCGTACAGAGGAAGACCTGGTCCTGTCTCTGAAACTCAGCAAGAACAGCAACAAGATCAGACTTCAGAAGGCGAGAGACATGAGATTGAATATATCTTTCGAATCTAACGGGATTGTTTTGAAGTCTCTTTAGCTCTTTGGCCACTATCAATCCCTCCTTCCCGATTTCTTTATTTCTTCTCCATATAGACAGGCTTGGACTTGAGGCTGTCCCACTAGCAGCAAAGTGTATGTGTTGGATCAAACATTCTAGTCGGGTGTTGTAAATAGTAGAGGTCCAAATTTTTGACGGGGAGGAAAAAAATATACTTTGGCCTCAAACTTGCAAAACATAGCATGCGAGTGAAGAAAAACATGAGGATCTTCTAGAACTGCAGGGCAGGCTAATTCCACCCATTCACAATAAATAAATAAATATATATATATATATATATATATATATATATATATATATATATATATATATATATATATATATATATACACATTGGAAAATGAAAATAGCTTAATGGAATTGTGTTGCGCTTAAGATGAAAATAAAGGATAATACTCTTGCTTGATTTAATTCCCAAAGAAAAATGAATTAAACAAACAGTCATGTTCTTTTTCTTTCTCTGAAGCCTTCACCTGAACATTCTAACAGGTTTTTCTAAAAATGGAACCGAAAACTTAAACACTAGCAACTAACAAATGCAATATCTAATGAGCGCTGAATCCAAAAGGGAGATGCAAATGACCCATCTAACCATGCAAATTTATCCCAAACAAGATATCCGGACTTCTAAAATTCGTAAATTAAGCTAAGGCAAAAGGAACAAGTTTAAGCAAAAATAGGTCAGCTAAATGCACAACATAAATACCTAGAGCAAGATCCCAACACAAATCAAATTTCTCATGTGAACTCCCAACGGTCTCCACATAATTGCTCAAAGGTAGGGCAATTCTAACAAACAATGAGAAATAAACCAAAATCATCACCCTAGCAGGTTCAACTTCAAATCCACTAGTATCACCAATATTTCCAACTCGACGCTTAACTGAACCAGAATTAGTCTAATGATACCAATTTTAATTTCTCATGAATAAAATACGACTATAAGAATGAAATTATTGATTAAAAAATATAATTATATTAGGGTTCATGGGGAGGCGACAACCGTGGGGGTTTAGGAGTGACCAGGTGGCGGGTGTAGTGTTGAGGGCGGAGGGCAGGATCGGTGGTGGTGGTTCGCAAATATCTGAGAGGGGAAGGGAACATAACATATACAAAGAAGAGAGGAGGTGTGGCGTCGGAGAATGTAGGGCCGCAGGTGGAGCGATGGTGGGCGAAGTTGACGGTGACAGAGAGAGTAGAGCGAGCGAAGGGTGAGAGAGATGAAGAGGAGGATCCTTACCGCAGGCGTGGTGGCTGGTCCAGCAGCAGGTGCAGAGAGAAGAGGTTTTTTGGGTGCTCTGTTTTTGGGTGCTCTCGTGTAGAAAACTTATAATTCCCGGAAAATTTAAGAAACTTTTCCAAAACCGAGAAATTAACAAAACAGTCTTGGGGTGCATCGGATCGACCCGATCTGAATTGTCGAATATCCGGTCTATTCATTTGATCCGAATTTGATTTATCCGGATCGGATGACATTATCTGGGATATTCGGGCGATCCGATCCGAACACTACAACCTGACTGACCCGAGGAGGACTGAAGGAATGAGCATTGAGCAATGCCTCGAAAAAGACGGCCTCGGAGAAGCCTGAAGGACTGAGGAATGCTTCGAAGAAGCCAGCCTCGAAGAAGCCTGAGAAATGTCGGAGGTGGGAGGACGAGGCCGGAAACGGAGGTGGGAGGACGAGGGGCCGGAGGTGGGAAGACGGAGCTGGAGGCCCGGAGAAGGATGAGCAACGCCGGATGTCGATCGAGATGGAATTTTTATCGATTATTCACTGTTGTGAGTTGTCGTCTGAGAAAGATAGAAAGTGAGAAGAGGATGGAGCATTCTCACGTTTAACCCTAAAAAGATAGAAAATTCATCTTCTATTTTTTTTTGGTAAATAGATTAAACAACTATACCTTTTATGTTTATTAGATTCTCGTTACTTTAATGTTTATTTGATTAGGAGCACTTGAAATTTAAAAGTGTAATATACTAATAAAACTAGTTATTTTACGATATGATTTGGAAAATTGTATAGTAATAAAACTATTTTCAAGTATAAAGGTTTTAAACTTATCTTATACTTTTTTTTATTCGTAAAAATATAAACATATCGAATAAGCTTAGAATAAAATCTATATCTAAACTTGTACATATTTATTAAAATCTAATATACTATATCTTGTAAAGTTGTACATCATATTATTAAAATCTATATCTTAAAAAATTGTACATGGTTATTATAATATAAGATATTATACCCTAAATGAGATCAACTTACAAGATATTATATTAGAAATTTATTATGAACATTTGTTTATTTAAATGAGATCAACTTATATTAAAAGATTATTACGATAATATGTTCATTTAAATGAGATTAACTTATAATATAAGATTATTATCAAGACTAACTTGTGCATGTATAAGTCATTAAGTTGTAAATAAAGACATAATCATATTTATAAAAAAAAATTGTATCTTAAAACAAGATCAACTTATACTAAAAGATTATTATGAAAATTTGTTCATTTGAATGAGACCAACTTATATAATAAAAGATATTATCGAGACTAAAAATTATTATGAAAATTTGTTCATTTATTGAGTTGTAAACAAAGACAATCATATTTATTAAAATTTATATCTTAAAACAAGATCAACTTATATTAAAAGATTATTATGAAAATTTGTTCATTTGAATGAGATCAACTTATGATAAAAATTTATTATGACCATTTGTTTATCTCAAATGATATCAACTTATATTACTAGATTATTATGATAATTTTCATTTAAATGAGATCAGTTTATAATAAAAATTACTATCGATACTAACTTGTGCATGTATAAGTTATTAAGTTGTAAACAAAAATATAATCATGTTTATGAAAATTATATCTTTAAACAAGATCAACTTATATTAAAATATTATTATGAATAATTGTTCATTTGAATGAGATACACTTATGAAAAAAGATTATTATAAACATTTAATCATTTAAATGAGATCAACTTATATTGAGAAGATTATTATGATAATTTGTTCATTTAAATGAGATCAACTTATGATAAAAGATTATTATCTAGACTAACTTGTTCAGGTATAACTTATTAAGTTGTAAACAAAGACATATTCCTTAAACACAAGATCAACTTATATTAAAATACTATTATCAACATTTGTTCATTTAAATGAGATCAACTTATATTAAAAGACTATTATGAAGCTTTGATCATTTAAAGGAGATCAACTTATAATAAAACATATTATCAAGACTAACTTGTACATGTATAAGCTATTAAGTTGTAAACAAAGACATAATCATATTTATAAAAATCTATATCTTAAAACAAGATTAACTTATATTAAAATATTATTATAAACATTTATTCTTTTAAATGAGATAAATTTATATTAAATGATTATTATAAAAACTTGTTTATTTAAAGGAGATCAACTTATAATAAAAAATATTATCGAGAATAACTTGTACAAGTATAAGTTATTAAGTTGTAAACAAAGACATAATCATATTTATAAAATCTATATCTTAAAACAAGATCAACTTATATTGAAAGATGTGAGAGCCCTTTTCTTTCGGACCGGGATTGGTCTTTGACCGAGCTCGACTCTGGCCGAGATTGGCCCAGCCGCTCCCGCGGCCATCTCCGCCGCACCTGCGGGTCGCCGCTCCCGCGGCCACCTTCGCCGCCCCCGCGGGTTCTTGCGGCTGCAACCGTTTTCATTGACCCCTTTGACCGTGCTTTACTCTTCCGTTTGCCTTCCTCTTTAAGTCATACCTTGGTTGTTTGAGCAAGGGTTTCTCACCCATTTCCAGCTTCTCACGATCTCTTGCTTTCCTTCTCTCCTCCTTGATCTTGCTTGTGTTCTTGGATGTGTGGAAGAGTTTTGTGTGGCTTTTTGGGTTGTATGCTTGTGATGTACGTTGCTGAGCTTGAAGCCAGCTGTGAGGCCTTGGTTCTGTCCTTTCCTTGCTAAGCCATAGTTGTGGTAAGCCTCTTACCTTGCTCTCTTCTTCCTTTTCCTTGAATCTTTCTTCCTTAGCTTAGGATTAGATAAATGGAGTATAGATTAATGTTGATATGTGTATGTATATGTATATGCTTGATTTTGGCTGAGTGAAGACGGGAATTGATCACGTGAAAGGTGAAAGAGGATTCGCGGGATCTTGTTCTGCACTGTCGCCGCCCCCGCGGCCGAGAGTCACCGCCCCTGCGGCTACCGTGTCACCGCGCCCGCGCCGTGCCTGCGCTTGCCAGCGACCTTGTCACCGCCCCCGCGGCTACGTCCCGCCGCGCCTGCGGCCGCTTACCTTCCGCCCCTACATCTTCCGTTCACGCAGGTGCTTCTTATCCCGGGACTACCTATAGTTAGGTAGTTCCTTTCCTTTCTAGTATGAGGGAACTAGTATCATGCTAGGTATCGGTTTATGATGAGTATGATATAGATATGCCGGTTATGACCTTGAGGTTAAGAGTTGGATTTGATCCCTTGGGTCTAGGTGTGACCCTTTGTGTGTGATAGGATTGTGATATATATATGTGTGCCTTGTATAGGCTGTGTTGTCCTCCAGTTGGAGTGGACGTTTTTGGGAATTGTTCGTAGCGAGATACTTCTGAGATTGAGGTAAGTCCATAGGACTTACTTAGCTGTCATCCCTATATTGGATGTTGCATGAGTGGTGATTGTTTTATGCCTGATAGCATGCGATACTATTATTACCGACCTATGGTATTATGTTGGCCCATTGTAGGGTCGTGACAGCTGTCCCTTTCATCCCTTCTGGGAGTTTGGGCGGTTCTCTGTGGTTGAGTCAGACCTGGTAAACGGTGGGCCACTCCCCATTCCCTTAGGGTACACGGGTGGGTGTGACCCAGGGCCACTCCAGCTGCCATGAGCACCCGGAGGCGATGGTTATATTTCTCGTGTCACATATGGTATATTTGGATATTTATATGATGGGTGATTGGACTTATATACAGATAATAAACCGGGTAAATACGTGATATCATGTTGTGGTGTTTATGCTTTTATGATATGTGATTGTGCTTATGTATATTCCTATATATATGTGTATGGTTAGCTAACAGTTTCATACCGTGTTGTAGACTTTGCAGGTTAGGAGAACTGCAGAGTGATCCAGAGTGGGTGATCTGCTGAGGGCTCCGTACACTGGGTCGTTCTCGTGGGATATGGGATTTTATGATCATGTATATGTTATGTTTTAATTGTACTCAGCAGTACTTGTGTAAACCTTTTGACACCTTTATATCAGTTTTATGTTTTGTATTTAATCTGTTGGTGCCTTGTTGTAAGATTCAGTGAACTTGTTGTCAGGCTAGGGTCAGGATCCATTGTGAGATCCTAGCCCAGTAGTGCCTCGAGTCTTACGGATTCGGGGTGTTACAAAAGATTATTATGAACAATTGTTTATTTAAATGAGATCAAATTATATTAAAATATTATTATGAAAATTTGTTCATTTAAATAAGATCAACTTATAATAAAAGATATTATCGAGACTAACTTGTGCATGTATAAGTTATTAAGTTGTAAACAAAGACATAATCATATTTATAGGAAAATCTAAATCTTAAAACAAGATCAACTTAAATTAAAAGATTATTATGAAAATTTGTTCATTTAAATGAGATCAACTTATAATAAAAGATTATTGTGAAATTTTGTTCATTTAAATGAAATAAACTTATAATAAAATATATTATCGAGTCTAACTTGTACATGTATAAGTTATTAAGTTGTAAACAAAGACATAATCATATTTATAAAAATTCATATCTTACAACAAGATCAACTTAAATTAAAAGATTATTATGAGCATTTATTCATTTAAATGAGATCAACTTATATTAAAGGAATATATTAATGTTAAAATATATTAAATTTATAAAAATCCTATATCTTAAAATGAGATCAACTTATTATAAAAGATTATGATGAATATCTTACAAAATATATTATATTAGTTTAAGGATGTTAAAATACACTAATATATTTTTAATATACTAAGATTATGATAGATAGTTACTTTATTAAAATAATATATTAGTGTATATTAAACAAAATAACAAAATACCTTTCATTTTTTCAATTTGAGTATGTTATATACTTAATCACTTATAGTCTTATACTACATAAATAGTTAATTAAATACTAATATAATACGTATAAGTTGTCTAACTCAAATATTTTTACAACGCAATATATTTTAAATATAAATACTAGTATAAAATTATAATATACAACTATTTTAAGTAAATTTATTATTTATTAATTATTGTCAAATATAAATATTAGTACAAAATTACTATATAGTATATATACAAATATTTTTATGTTATTTATTTTATAAAATGTTTTTTTAATCCGGATATTTCCGGATATCCGGTGATCCGAAGATTTCCGATTAGAGATAGAAGTACATATGACATTGGAATCGTTTTTGGGAATGATACATAGTGTTCGGCGATAGGGTACTCTGATTCCGTTTATGCAAGAGATGTTGATACTAAAAGATCTATGACCGGTTATGTTTCCACTCTTGGAGGTTCTGTTGTGAGTTGGAAGGCAAACCTACAACCTACGGTTACTTTGTTTGCTACAGAGACAAAGTTCATGCATTGAAAAAAGTAGCTAAAGAGGGAATCTGGTTATAGAGATTGATTAGTAATCTAGATATACATCATGATCAGACTATTATGCACTATGACTATTTGAGTGCAATTTGTGGGTTGTGACTAAACTCTTTACTCGTCTTTGATCACTCAATCTACCAACTAAACTAAGGGTGTTTGCTTGGAAAATTGTGTTGGGATATCTAGTAGTGAAGGATCGATGCTGAGAATGAATTGCTCCCACGTTGATGATGCAAAAGGATGATGGATAAGTATATAGTATGTAATGTTGGTGAGTTATGCCTTACATTATAAATTTGTTTTAAAATGAAATTTATTTATGTGTTGGGCTCAAATCTAACGCACATATGTGCACTTTAAGAGGCATTTGGTGAATAAACTTTAAAATGATATTCGTGCAAGGCACAGGAAGTTATACTAGTTATTATTTTCCAATCAACTATTCAACCCTCATTTTCGGCTTAAAATATTTTTTATTTTTTATTTATTTTAGTAACATAATGAAAAATGTGATATAATTTAAACACATTAACTATTTTTTTTAAACATAAAATGAGATGTGCGTGTTTAAATAAAAGAACTTATTTTGAAGGTACCGGTATGAAAAGTAAAATTTAATGAATGGTATTGTGAAAGTAGCTTATTTTGTACTCCTCCATTCACAATAATTGTCGTTTTAGCCTTTCAATTTTGTTAAAGAATAATTGTCGTTTTAACTATTTTTGTCATCACTATACACATTTGATCTTCTAATCATTATTACTTAATTAGTTAGTTGTGATTTTTAATAAAGCAAAAAATAGAGAAATAATTAGGGTTATAAGGATATATTGCATAGTTTTTTTAATAAGTATACAAAATGATAAAGCGACAATTATTTATGAACGGAGGGGGTTAGTGTTTGTTTGTGTAAATTAATCTAGAAAATGATATAGATAGAAAGACAGAATTGTCATTATATAAGTTGATTCATAGAGTGACACTGCAGATAGTAAAAAGATGGACCAGGTCATTTTCAGCTGACATATTTGTACCAGATTTACTGCAACTTTTTACTGCTATAAATTAATAAATTTCCAACATCTGTCAAAAGAAATTATTAAAAATAACATATACAGCTGCTTTTATGAAAAAATCAAAAGATGGATGGAGACAAACTGAAAACCACATATATATTGATACGTACTGGTAGAAATGATAATGAAGTGAACATGTTATTGAAGAGGAATAACAAATATAAAAAAAACTAAATAAATGGCGCATTAGATTTTTTGACAAAACAGACCATACTAAAATCAAATTGACAAAAAAAAAATCAAAGACGAGAGAATGAAACACTGGAGTCGACTCGAGAGAAACATAAGAGAAAAAGGAAGGCATATGAAAAATAAAAACCTAGAATGGGTTATTTGATTTTGAATGCAAAGGAGATAGGTAGGTAAAGATGGAGTAGAAAGAGCCCATACCAATGCAAAAGGGGAGATCTTGCTCACATGCATACATGTGAATGTTTATTTGTATTAGAATTTTGATAGTTTGTGTATAGAAACTAATATTAGAGACACAAAAAATAAAATTGTATGGTTGATGATATAATAATAGAGGTGGGAATCTACTATCTACAATGAAAAAAGAAATCCACCAATTAGGAAAGAGATGAGAGAACCCTACAAATAAAGTTGTAGAGTGGTCCATTTATTGAATTATGTATGGGCAAACCATCTCTATTCTCATCTCGCCAGTAGTATATCATTTGCATTACTCTTCCATTCATGACTCACTGTACAATCCTGGCCATGCTTTTCCACAGCTTTCTTGAACTTTCCTTCCTTAATTGAACAACCTTTCTTCTTAGTTTCGGAATTCGGCAAAGTTCAACAAAGCTGTGGGAAGATATGGCTCCTTCAGGATTTCATTTTCCTTCAACCCAAATCCAAGATCATGTAAGTACTCATCTGTCTATAATCTTTATTCTTCTTGTAATCTACTCAGATTTATACTGTCTAGCTAGTTAATTAACTAGATTCCTAGTTGTTTTGGTGCAGCAAGGATTTCCCCCAATTTAATCTACCTTATCTCAACATTTAGCACAATCTTGGATCTTAATTTGATGATGCTTAACTTAATGCGCTTGTTTTTGTATATCATGCATAACACTATAACAGTGATGTTTGTTGTGCGGTATGGGCAGTCACTTTCATCCTACTCATACACATAAAGTAGTTATAACCCAACACGTCTTTAATCTTACACAAGGGAACATATGTCATATATTCTGTAAATGTGGCCTCTTTGTTGTAAATATATATATACATATATTCTAGTGTAGTGTGTACGTAGATACATACGAATGATGCATGCAATTGCAATAATTAAACATAAGATGATGCAATTAGTCTATTAAAGAATTGCATGAGATGCAGACTCAACTTCAACAACTTGTTTGTTCTTAATGTCTGGTGAGGTAGTGCACAAAGGAATCCAAGAATTGTCCTTATTGTTTGCTTTGTCACCTACTCTATAGCCTATAGCTAGCTAAGCCTTCAATGGGAAGTGCCGTTGTATATAAATATAATACAAGATTGGCATTGACTTGAAAAGCTAATAAGCTATTTTGGTGTCATCTAATCTAACCTGCATACAATGGAAATATGAGTAGATTACCACCCACTGCATCAAAAAAAAGATCACCAAAATTAGTTCAACAAAAAGCCAACCCTAGCTAGCTAGGTTGCTATCATAATTTAATAACCAAGTTGGTTTGATTACTAGCTAAGAATAGGATCTCATGTATGCGTAGTTGAAAATTCTATGTACGTTTAGAAATCCCGTATATTTATGTGTATTTTTGTTCAACTATATCAAAATATATTCTTTATCTATAGTTCTAAGGTGTTTTTTGCTATTTCTATCATAACCTCTGATTATTAAACTGGCATTTTAACCCATTATAACTATTCATCATGTTAGCTTTATTTTTTTTTACATAATGTTATCTTGCTAATTACTCATTTAAATGTTCAAATTTGTATACAATTCTTGGTCAAATAGTATTGCTTCTCTTATAAAGATTGTAAATTGTAAGAGCCATTTAGGTGGAAGTGAGAAGATAATATATGTAAGTAGGGTTAGGATAAAAAAAAAAGTTGTTAGTGTAGCTGGTAAATGACCAATGATGATTGTTTGACAGGTATGTATGGATCTATGTGTCAGAGAAGAAGGCACAATGAATGTTCCAAGCTAGCCACCATTAATGTTTTAAAACAAAAGGGAACACAATGCAGATCTAGAAACAACAAAAATGACAGCCCAATCATACAACCAACATTCATATGGACATTACCACAAGATCGTTAGTTAATGAGATCCAGAAGAAATTAATGGTCATGTCGAATTTCAATCCTTACATTACAGGCGCTCACGTATATACATAACATGGATTCAAAATTTGCTGCAATTTTGGCCCTGCTTATTTCTTCCCACAGCTTTACTGAACCGCAACCAAACAAATCCTTGGAACCTAATTGGTTTACATACATCAATTAGATCCATGATTTAGATATTTGGTGCAGTTCAAGAAAGCTGTGGAAAAATACAAACAAACCCACTTTTTTAACGAGAATGAGATTGAAAGGGTTATGAAATTACACGCAGAAGAGGAAGAAGGGAGAGCGAAACCCTAATTTTGAGGAGGCGAATTGGTGTATGAGGATGAGGTGTTGCAGACCCTTTCATGTCATACATGTATAGCCAAATTATTATTACTTTTTATCATTAATCTCTACAAATATTCTAGCTAAAACTTAACCTAATTAATTAGTTTCTCCCGTCAGTCCCAACCAGTGAAATATCCCCTCCCAGAAAGCCCTTATTTGCATTCAAATGTTAGGCTTCCTGCATGATTTACATTTATCCCTAAAACCAGCAGCTCCATCTTATAATAGGGATTTTATTAAAATCTGAAATATAAATTTGGCCTTTATTAATATCGGATTAATTTTAGCTTTGTTTTCAGATTGTACGTGAGAGAATAACAGAATAACAGTTCGTCAATATCCATTGAAATCTCACAAAGTCTTCAATCAAAGATCGACTTCAATGACACTGCCTCCATATCTCCGCACCGCCACCATTGCCGCCGTGAAACTAGGTTTGGTAAATATAAATTGGATAGTGTTAAAATTGGGTAACACGAGTAATACTAGTGTGGGGAATTAAAAATTGAGCATTATTAAATTTAGGTTGTAACACCCCAAATCCGCGGGACTCGGGGTGCTACTGTGGGAGACCTCACAATGGGTCCCGACCCTTAGCATGACAACAATTTCACTAGACCTTCTAACATGGCACAAATAAAGGCGAAAACTCAAACATGTTTTAAAGTATGCGGAAACCGAAATGTAAGAAACTACAACTTGAAAACTCAGCCGAGTCCTCAAAACAACATAATCAGATCCAAATTCTAAACATACGACAATATCCAAAAACAAGAACATGAAACATGACTCAAAACATCTCCATCCTATAATGTACGGAGACCCCGACTGTCCACTCCTCCGCCTCACTCGGCGGCATCCCTAACCTGCAAGTCATCTACACAAACGGTTTAAACCGTTAGCTAATATTCTAGGCATTAGAAAAGCGGTGAAGGCACAAACACATACATAGCACATAACATGAAACACGCAAGTCCCATTTATTATCTTTTTATTACTTAGTCATATCCCGTTCTAATTCAACTTCTGTTGTGACACGAGACCCCAATGGTCTCGCCTCAGTCCCAACTTACCGGCAAGGAATGGTACGGATGCATCCGCCCATCTAACCCGCCGGGCTAGTCGCCGAGAATCCCCTAGACCTCACTATGGGCTAGGCAGTATTATCACCGCCCATTATCATACACTTGGGCCAAAATATATATATGGTCGGTGGTCCTATTTACTGATTTAATAGTTATAACAAAATATAAACACGCACCACCAAACACACATCAATGCTAATACGTAAAATACGAGCTAAGTAAGTCCGGAGACTTACCTCGTCCAAACGATAACTCACAAACGCTCTCGCTTCCCTCGGGAGGAAGCACTCAACCTGTTCACAACAAGATATCCATAAAAACCCGCTCAACTCAAGAAGTCTAGGACTTCTACACAAAATCTCAAAGATGCCTTCACACACACTAAACCTCCAAAACTAGTTTTCGAGTCAACTTTGGAAGCTTATAACTCTAGATCCGACCGTTGGATCTTTCCCAAATTTTACTATACTAAACTACATACTACCATCAACAACATATCAAAAATTCAACCGTGAAAGATAATCCATTCATACCTAAATCTTACTCCAAAGTTGGGCATGATGCCTCTCAACCTTAACATCTATCCTTAGCTATTTCCGATTATATTCTATGCCCAAAATAGATTTTATATCCCTTAAATAAATACTAAGGTATCCAACCCTATAAATCTCAATCACTTAAACTCAACCTACACAAGTTAATATCCAAATGCCAACAAGCTACTAAGTTCACAATCTTATAAACATGGGTCGTATCCTAAAAATATAACTTGGACTATTTTAAGTAATTATGAAAATTCTGGGCATTTTTCACAATACTAGAAAGTTTGGGTCATAAACTGTAAATATAAAGTTGGGCCATTTTCTGTAATTTTCTAGTCAGGGCATTTTTGCAAATTCCAGCAATAAGGGTCATTTATGTAAATAGGAAGTATGGGACAGAAATCGTAATTATACCACATTGGGTCAAACCCGTGTTGACCAACTAGGGTTTCGGTAGTCCAAGTGTGCGGCGGCTGGTTTTCCTGCGCTAGGGCTCACGGCGGACGACAGGAGCGGCAGATCCGAGGTTCCCGGTGCCGGGCGAGTCCGACGGTGGCTTGGTCTTCCATTGCCGGCTACTAGCGGGGCAACAGCGGCGAGAACACTTCTCGGCGAGGCTCGAGGCGAGTGGCGGCGAGGCAAGAATGACAGCAGGTGGAGGAGGGGGCGCCATTCTCCGGCGGATCTGGGCAGCGAGCGAAGTAGTGCTGGAGCCCGACAATGGTGATGCCAGTAGCGGTTCTTGGCGGTTGGACAGGTCGGGATCCCGGGCTCACTAGATCGAGAGAATCAGGACAACGGAGGCTCGCCGGCGACGATGGCTTCCTCCTGCGGCGGCAACGGTGGTCGACTTCGGCAGCAGAACTACACCCTCGGGTATGCGAAGATGAGGGCGGCGGAATCCGGTTCGACAACGACGGTTAGGGTTTCAGCAAAGAGAGTGAGGAATCGGCACAGTTTTGGTTCAAATGGTTCGAGGCTAGGCTCGGGAGGACTCGGCGCGACGGACCAAGGTGTTCCAGGTGATGGCCGGTGGTGCAGGTGGCCGGAAGGCTGGCGGCCGGTGGGACATATGTTAGGGTTAGGGTTTGGAGGTAGGAGAAGATGAATAGTGGTGTTTTGGGAACTGTGATACGGGTTTTCGGTTTTCGAGTGAGTTTTATTTATCAAATCAGATATATTTCTGAGTCAATCTAAATCTCGATTTAATTTATATTTTACTTTATTTATTTTTATTTTCCTCAAACAAATTTATCTCGGTAAATCCTAAATTTAACTTAATCCACAATATATAACTAGAATTTTCAAATTTGTATCGAAAGTCCGGTAAATATATACTAACTAATCTCCAAATTAGTTGATTTATCGCTAAATCAACTAGAAACCTATAACTCGAAAATTAAACAATTACTAAAATCTAAATCGGATAATCCAAAAAATCCGGGATATTACATCAGTCCCCACTTAGAAAAAGTTTCGGCCCAAAACCCGGAACCGGAAAAGTTTTGACTCGGGAAACTTTTCCGACATTTTTACGAACATAAAAAAAAACGGATATACGTGAACGTATTCCAAACCGAAAAAGAAACTCGGGAAGATCCGTAAAACGCTCTCAGTCCGGAATAAAATTCCCGGGCGTTACATAGGTAACGCTAATTTATAGTGTTAAATTTGGGTAACACTAATTTGGATAACACGTTTGAGTAACATTATATGTTTGGGTAACACTAGTTACTAGTTAGGGTTTTTACAAAACCGATGCACATTAAATCACGAAATATTGTGCAACATGATAAACCAACAACGAAAAGATTTCCAAATAATACAAACCAAAACGATGCACATGCACAACATTTTTTCGCTCAACTGCACAATTGCTCCTAATCCAATTTTGAAAACACATTTAATGCCTCTATAGTCTATATGCATGAAGCCTATAACGATGACGACTCATCACTCGTCCAACTCATGACTTACACTAGGCTTTTTGTTCAAAATTTCTTAGATTGGCCTAAATCATCATCATCATTAGAAATTACATGTTTCTTCACAAGCAATCTAAAAGTTGAACTTACATATTCTTGATCCTCAATATCACCACCGCCACCATCATCATCATCATAAATTAATATGGGTAATTACAAAATGTTTATACACTACACAGTTTTAATGCACAATGTCAATTACAAAAAGTCTGTCATTAAAACAAGATCGAGTTACACAAGTTCAAGCACAATCGAGTTACACAAGTCCAAGCCCAATTGAGTTACACACGTCTAAGCCTAACCGAGATACACAAGTCCAATCTCAATCGAGTTACACAAGTCTAAGCCCAATCGAGATAAACAAGTTCAATCCCAATCGAGCTACACAAGTCTAAGCCCAATTGAGTTACATAAGTCCAAGTCCAGTCGAGTACATAAGTCCAAGCCCAATCGAGTACACAAGTCCAAGTCCAATCGAGTTACACAAGGCCGAGTTAAGCCATATTAAGTAGTTACAAATGTTGTGACATTTTCTACAATAATAAACTCGGGCCATATCTCGTAATAACTCAAATCAGGACATTTTATGAATTTTCAAAAGTCTGGGTCATTCCTAAAAAATACAACTTTGGGCAGTTTCTTGTAATTATCCATTCAAGGGTATTTTTTGCAAATTCTGAAAGCTTGGACCATAAACGCAATAACAAAGTATAGGTTCCTTTATGTGATTTACCCAAAAGTTGAAAGAACCCAATTAGGGTTTCCGAGTCACATGGCGGCGGCAAATCTTGCTCTTCTCCAGCAGACTTCTTCTCGGTGGTTGGAGGCGGCCTCCAACAGCGGTGGCTCGACGACCTTCCAGCGGCGACAACTTTACGAGGCAAGTGGTGGTTTTCTTCTCGGGTTTCTCACGATGGAACTTGAATTGGGCAGCCATATGGGACTTCGGCGAGTGCCCATCAAGCTTGTTTATCCCTATGTATTCCCGTAGTTCTTCGACTTTTTTAGGGGCATATGTGTACTTTGAACAAAAATAAACCCCAAAAATAAACTCCAAGTGAACAATCTTATATGATTTATTTATATAAACCCATTGAGAAATAAACCCGAAAATAAACTATAAATCCATATAAAATCATTTAGTTTATAAACCCGAAAATAAACCAATCTGCAAGTAAACAGACCCTTAGTTAAAAAAGATTTTATGGCTTAATTAGTTATTTAGAAATAAATTTAATCTTACACATTTTTTGAGGGTGCCACGTCAGCCTTAATGTCGTCTTTTTTAGTATAGGTGTATAAATACGACTAACATCTGTGAAGATTAAATTATGATTTTTTTATAAATGAAATAACATAATTTAAAATATATTAAAAATATTATTGTTAGATTATTATATTTATACTTTAATATATTATCACTCTTACTGGAAAAAAAAAGAAAAAAGAAATGAAAGTGATGAGGATGAACTTTGATTCTAAATGGTATCGGTTATTTATATAAAGTTAGAGGAGCAAAGTTTGATTTAGTTTTAAATTTTAAAAAAATGTGTAAAATTTAGTTAAAAGAATATCTATGTGATATTTTCTCAACAAAATCGAATTATAGTAGATCAATTTGTTAATTTTGATCGGTAGATAAGTAGATTTTGTTTTTAACAAAACTGACATTGCATGATTATTGTTTACTAATTCTAATAGAAATTTTCTTATAAAATAATTAATGACAAATCTATAAATATATTGTGGCAAATCTATAAATAAATTGAAAGAATGTTGATAGATTGTCTTAAAAGTTGACACGTGGGCAAAATGGGAGCTGTTTTAGTAATATATATAGATTTGGTTTATTTGTGAACCTCTCTTCATGATTTTAAAACCCTAGATTCATGCTTCTTTTGTTGTGAACACCAAGAACACTTAGTGAGCACATTATTTCCATATGGATAAGAAAATAAAAGCATGAAAAGAAGTTGACACGTCAAGTATGCATGAACTGTACATTCTTACATCATAGCTTTTTGAGCACATTATTGCCATGTGGATGCTTACTTCTTTTGCCTTTGTATTTATAGTGTTTGAAGCTTTCATGCTTAAGAGATTCATCCAAGTCAAGTGTGCACGGTGCCTCCTTGTGTATCCTATAATGCCCATGAAGATCGATGATGATTGGTAACATCGAAGGTATCTCTCCCATAATCCAAATGAAATCGCCCTCAAATTCCAACAAGTCCCTATATAAAGATCCAAAAGAAGTCTCATCAAGATCCAAATCAAGGGTCCTAACTTGGACTAAGAAAGCTTGATTCACCTCACACGAGCAAGCGAGTTGTTCAAGTGAAGAACCATAAAAAGAGCTAAAGGGGCCAACCTCGGACCGACCTTGGACCAATTTGCCCAACTCTTGACCAAGTTGACCCAACACTGTAGAACCACGAAATGTCCCTTGGACCCAGCCAAATCGGTCCTAATTAAGCAGCTCTGGCAGACCCTATTCCCTTAGTTGTGTATATAACTTCTATCTTTTTATATGACCTAAGTGTAATTCTCCCAGGTGGATAAGGTCAAGAAAATCTTTATAAATCCTTTTTTCATCATTGAGAGGAGTTAGCTTGTTTTAGGAGGTTTTTATGTCTCTTTTTTGTGCTAGAGGAAGCAAACATAAACATCTTTTTCAAATATTCCAAGTAGTTTTTAGGATCAAAAAACTCTACTTTTGCCAAGAACACTTAGTGAGTTTTATTTTTGAATTTTTGATGCGCTCTTCGTCGGTTGAACGCAAGGATCCACCGGTGATCGTTCTTTCCGTTCACTTCTTTTTGATTGTTTTTGTGTTTTTTTGATATGCCAAGCAAGGATCGTCCGGCCTCTCACCTTGGATCTCCTTGGCTCAAGATCTTCAGTAATACCCCAAATCCGTAGGACTCGAGGTGCTACCGGGCTAGGATCTCACAATGGATCCTGACCCTAGCCTGACAACAAGTTCACTGGATCTTACAACAAGGCACAAATAGATTAAAACCAAAACATAAAACTGATATATACAAATCAAAAGGTTTACATAAGAACCGCTGAGTACAACCAAAACATATATTGTACACGACAAAAGACCCCATATCCCACGATAACGACCTAGTGTACGGAGCCCTTAGCGGATCACCCCCTCTGGATCACTCTGCATCTCTCCTAACCTGCAAAGGATCTAAAACACGGTATAAAACCGTTAGCTAACCATACACATATATATAGAAGATGCATAAGCACAATCACACATCAAGGAATAATTACACATCATCATGCTTTCACACATTTACCCGGTTTATTATCTTAATAAAGTCCAATCACTCAATCGTATATATATATATATATATATATATATATATATATATATATATATATATATATATATATATATATATATATATATATCTGAATATGAAAATATGTGACACGAGGAATATAATCCTCGCCTCTCGGGGATGTTGCCAGCTGGAGTGGGGATACGGTCACCGTCCCCGTGTACCCTATGAGAGTGGAGAAAGCCTGTCCCACTGAACCAAGTCTGGCCTGTCCGCAGAGAACCTCCCAGACTCCTCAGAGGGATGAAAGGGAAGGTTGTCACGCCCTACAATGGGCAGTCATTAAATCATAGGTCGGTAATCATCACTACGCATGCTATCAAGCATATATCTGACGAGGCTAAAAACCTATGGTCGTTGTCTTTTAGCTTTAGTCAAAGTAAAATACCTAACATACACTTAACCGATTTGTATAGTGTAAGCAAGGGTCAAACCCAAGGGAGTTTTATCGAGTTTCTATTAGATTTAATTATTGATTTGGTAACAAAAAGGGGGGAATTGGATTGTAATAGGTGACAAGACAAACATGTAATTGAAGTAAAGATTGAGGATGATATAAATAATAAGACAAACACTACACTAGGTTAGATTTCCGCTTGCATATAACTTGGTTGGTTCTTTTTAGAAGCATTCAACATTTGTTCTCATCTTGATCATATTTATGCATTAAGCCAACCGGCATTAACACAACTTAACAAGTTGCTAATCTGTAAACCTACAAGACCAAACAACAAGTTAGCATTCTACCAAAGATAAAGTGATACATAAAAGAGAAACAACCCGTTAATTTTATTATGTAGTTATATTCCTTTTACACTTAGATAATCACAACCCGTTCATACCTAAGAGTTTGCTACTGGATTAATGACCCGAACCCGGAACCAATTAACCTTAGCCTTTTGCATGCAATTATACAACTTAGGTGATCAAACTAAGTGGAAAATAAACATACAAACTAAGTTAAACACAAGGAATATAACACATATATATATTGAATAAAACTTCTATTTAAAAGAACTTACAACCAACTTATATGAAGCTTCAATCCACCCAATGTAGCAAGGAGACTTAAAAAGGAGTAAAGAATGGATTAAAGAGGTTGTGCAAAAAACCATAATTAAGGCCTTAAAGGTGATGAAAACAACCGAGTAAAGTCCTCTGACGCTAAGCCGCACCCGCGGCCAACGGTGCCGCAGGGGCGGTTTAGGCCAAAACGTTCCATCTTCCTCGTGGCCACAGGGGCGGCTCGTCGTTCCCGCGGAGGCGGGTTCTTCAATGCTCTTTGAACGTCCGACTCTTCATCTTTGTAACATTTCTGGTGAAGATCCGCAGGCGCGGCCCAGAGTCACCGCAGGGGTGGTGACACTGGATCTTCGGCTTCACAGGGCCGCTGGCAAGGCCGCAGGCACGAGCGCTGGGGCGCTGTCTTCGCTTCTTTAGGATGGGTTACCGCAGAGGCGGACGAAGACGTCCGCAGGGGCGGTGACATGTCTCTTCTTGGCCGCGGGCGAAGGCGCTGGCCGCGGCGCTCGGCATGGGTCTTCAGGGTTGTCACCGCAGGAGCGGCCAGAGGCGGCCGCGGGGGCGGTGATAAGCTTCGTTCGGCGCAGGTGAAACCGCTGGCTACGGTACTCGGCAAGGGTGTCACCGCAGGGGCGGTGTGGCACCAGTAACTTGTCTTCAACGTTTTACTTCAACTCCTAAGTGTTGCTAATACCTTCTTTTGCTTCATTTAGACTCTTTTATCTGGATCAAAGTATTAGCAACATAATATGACTCAAAAACATAAAAAGGACTCTAAAAACTACCTAAATTGATAGTGATTCCATCACCTATCAAACTCCCCTATACTTAGACTCTTTACTCGTCCCGAGTAAACAACACATCAAACAAATCAGCATACAAACCTTAGGAAATATGGTGTAGTAGGAAAGATGAGGAACAAAAGAGAAAAAATTACTAAAGAAAGTGAGAAAAGAAATTTGAAGAAAATGTGAGAAAATCTACCATCCTTATTGCTCCAAGAGTGACCTACCCGGACATCCTCCTTATGACTCCCCTTCTTATGTCGCCAACGTCGGAAGGAGAACCTACACTCGGTATCGCTCATTTTGCCAAGGAGCTCTTTCGGGTTTTCACCTTGCCACTCTTCTTCTTTTCATGATGATCTCACCAAAAATCTCACATCCCTCAAGTCCAATTTTGCACTAACCTAGAGTTGGTCGGACTACCTTCTTTTTGCCTAAACCGCCCTTTCGGGTTTTCGGTTTATCCAAGGATTTCTTGCCTTTTTCTCAATTCTAATTTGGCTTTTTCTTTTTCTTTTTTTTTTAAACTGAATGAAACATGAATTACACTAAAATATTCAAAACAAACTCAAGTAAAATGCATGATAAGTACTCTCCCCCATAATTGAAGAACGCTTTGCCCTCAAAGTGTGAAAATGAAAGCAAAGATAATAACATGGAGAAGGACAAAAAGAGTGGCTCACTAGTGGGATGGTCCGGCTGGACCATTCTGTTGTGTTTTCCGCAGGGGGCGGTTTTGAAGACCCGCGGGGGCGGTGAGGCGCAGGGGCGTCGAAGCGTGAGCCGCAGGGGCGGGCGAAACCTGGAAGGTGATCTTGTGACAGATCGGTGGTGGCCGTTCCTGTGGCGCTTTTCCGGCATCCGTTGGTGCTTTTGACGGTGTTTGACGGTGGATTAGGAGGGTGGTGAGTGGTGGTGATAGATTTGGGTTAGGGTTTGTGAGAATGTAGGTTAGGGGAGAGGTGCAGCCGGGTGGGGTAGGGTTTTTTTTTCTGGGTAAACCCGCAGGGGCGGGGGCTTGTCACCGCTCCCGCGGTGACAAAGAAAAGGGGAGACGCAGGCCCAGCGCCGGGTGCGGCGCTGGAAGCGTTTGTCAAGGAAAAAGCCGCGGGAGCGGTGGTCTGTCACCACGGGCGCGGTGACAGCATTGTGCTTGCGCTGGCTCAACGCCGGGGGCGGGCTGGGAGCGCAGTGTCACCGCGGGGGCGGTTTTCTTGACAGAACGTCAGAACATCCTCTTCTTATTTTCTCGGGTTGCCTCCCGAGCAGCGCCTTTGTTTTACGTCGTTGGCTCGACGTAAGACACCTGATCATGCCTCAATGACCTCTCCCGGATCAATTGCTTGATGTGGAGAGCTTGTGCCTTCGTTTCCGTTCATGACATGAGCTTTTCTCTTCCCTCTTTCTCCTAGATCTTCCTTGCTCGTTTCTGTTGGAGAACTTCGCATTCCGTGCTGAGTATCTTGCAAGACGGGAACAACAAGCTCTTGGCTTGGGTTTAGTAGAATGGGCCCGATGGCCAATTTACCATGTTTATTGGTTTTGTTGTGGTCATCTTGCAAATTCTCTTTCAAGGCCAACTTCACATGCTTTTCAATAAAATTAGCGTTGTCATCATAGGAAGTTTTTTCTATGGGCACATCATTATTAATGGAACACAAAGAAGGAGTAATAATGAGTTTTTTAAGAGATGTAAATAAATCAAATTCAATAACCTCATCATTAAACTCCATAGTAAGTTTTCCATCAACATAGTCAATTTTTGTTCTAGCCGTTATTAGAAAAGGTATACCTAACATGATGGTGTGCATGCTATTTTCCATATCAATGACAAAGAAATCAGCATGGAAGATTAGTTTATCAATTTTTATAAGAACATCTTCAATTATGCCCTTGGGGTGGATATTAGATCCGTCAGCTAGTTGTACTATAGTCCGTGTTTCATGCAAAGGTCCTAAGCCTAGAGATTGATATATGGAATAGGGCAGGACATTTATAGAAGCACCCAAATCAAGCATAGCTTTGTCAAAGCGAGTATCGCCTATGACACAAGGAACACTTACCATACCCGGATCGCTACGTTTTTCCAGCATTTGGGTTTGGAAAACAGCGGACACGTGCTCCTTCTCACTTCCATTCTGTTTTCCCTTCATCTTCTGCTTCCTCTTGATGGTATAAAGTTCCTTCAAGAATCGAGCATACTTAGGCACACTTTTCACGAGTTTAAGGAGAGGAGTGTTTACCTCACACTTTGAGAATGTCTCAAAGAGTTCTTTGTCCTCTATCACTCTTCTCTCCTTGAGTGCCTCGGGGAAGGGTGCTGGTGGTTTTTCAGCATAGAGGGGTGGAAAGTTATGACGAACATAGGGATCTTCCTCTAGAACACTTTCTGTGATGTTGGCCGCAGGGGCGGAAGGATGACCCGCGGGTACGGGGTGACTTCAGCCGCAGGGGCGGTTGACCAACAGAAGGTTGGTTAATTGTCCCTGGTTCTTCATTCCCCTTGATGATCCTTCCACTCCTGAGAGAAATGGCACATAAGCTCTCCTTGGGGTTGACAACAGTCTGGGAGGTTAGGTTTCCTGAGGATCGAGCTTCGATCCTCGTAATTGCCTCCGCCATTTGCCCCACTTGCTTCTCAAGATTCTTGATGCTTGATTCCGTGGTTTGGACATGAGTAGCAAAAAGCTTAGTTAAAACTTGTAGCATATTTTCAGTGGATTGGGACATACCTTGGCGGGGTTGCTGTTGTTGTTGGTTTTGTTGATCCCTCCATCGGTAGTTTTGTTGATCATGCCAACCCGGCATGTAATTTTGAGCATATGGGTTGTCCCGTTGGCGTTGCTGTTGTTGTCCATATCCCATGGCGTTCACCTCAGTAGCGGAGTCATCTTGGACTTGTGGACACAAGTCTGTGGGGTGGAAAGGATCAGCACATACTCCACAAGCCTTTAATTGTTGTGGAGTTCCCATCAAGGTGAACCTCTTCACCATCTCCTTTAGTTCAGCAATCTCTTGCACAAGTTCCGGACGGCTGGGGTTGATGGCATGGACTCCTTTTTTGGTAGAAGATCTACCAAAGTTCCTCGTACCTTCCGCCATTTCCTGCATTTTCTCCATAGCAATTTCAGGGGTGGAGTTAAGAATATTACCTCCACAAGCGGCGTCCACGATCCTTCTTTCGTTGTCCAAGAGCCCGTTGTACAAGTACAACACAAGTTCTTGGGTGGAGTACCCGTGGAAGGGACAGCTTGATCTCAACTTAACAAATCTTTCAAAATACTCATAAAGAGTTTCATCCGCTTCTTGCTCAATGTTGCTTATTGCCTTCTTCAAGTTGTTGGCCTTCTTGGCTGGAAAGTATTTCTCCAAGAAGGCTTTGTGGAGATTCTCCCAAGTATCGATACTACCGGATGGAAGGTGGTAATCATTAGCACATACTCCATAAGCCTCCAACTTATAAACCTCAAAGCCCTAACCGGCATATCTCTATATCATACTCATCATCATTCTATCCTCATACACATACCTAGCATGCTACTAACCCGCTCATACTAGGAAAGGAAAGGATCATACTAATCTAGGTAGATCATGTACAAGACGCACCTGTGGAACGGAAAGACGCAATGGCGGAGCAAGGCAATCCGCAGGCGCGGCGACACTCGGCCGCAGGCGCGGTGACAAGGGCCGCAGGCAAGCGTAGGCGCTGGACCGTGGCCGCGGGGCGGCAACTTCCGGGTGCGGTGACAAGGTTCCCGCATGGACGGCTACGCTGAGGCGCAGGGGCGGCGACTCTGCAGAACGTAGAGTCCCGACTTCTCTTTCACTCTTCACGTGATCAAATCACGTTTTCTCCATTCCATGGCCAAGCATATACATATACATACATATTCTAACATGAATATAACTTCCATACATCTAATCCTAAGCTAAGGAAGATGGAATCAAAGAAGAAAGATGAGAAGAAGAAGCAAGGAGCTTACCTACTGCTGGTCTAGGCAAAGAATTGATCACAAACACCTTCTCAGCTGGCTCCCAAGCTCAGCAACAACATCTATCATCATCATCATCAAGAACCACACACAAACTCTTTCAAACTCTAATGAATCCAAGATCAAGATTAAGAAGGAGAGAAGGGAGAAGCAAGAAGAAGAACGTGAGGACGTATTATGGAATGAGAATGAAGATCTCTTGCTCCCAAAGCAAAGGAAATAGGTTAAAGAATGAAAGAGTAAAGCACGGGTCAAGAGTCAATAAAGCCGGCTGCAGCCGCAGGAAATCGCAGGGGCGGGCTTCCTGGCCGCAGGGGCGGAACAACAGACAAGCCGCAAGGGCGGCCTCACGGACCCGCGGGGAGGCTAAGGCCAAAATGGCTCCAAAGACTAAGGCTCTTACATCTATCCCCCCTAAAAACAAGTTTCGTCCCGAAACTTGTGAAATCCTCAAATCACTCGGACTCAAAAGCCGAGGTACAACTCTCTCTATCGGAGGTATCACATCTCCGCACATATGGTATCAACCTATATCACTATATAACCTCAAGCACAAGCATGAAGGAACTCATCATCTTCAGCAACAAGATCACTATACTATCCAAGGCATAGAGGAAAACCATCTCTAGCCAAACTATAATCATATCACAAGGGCATAGAGGAAAAACATCTCTAGCCGTATCATCACATCATAACAGAAGGGCATGGAGGAAAAACATCTCCAGCAATATTATGTCCATCAAAATAGCATGGAGGAATAACCATCTCCAGCTAAATCATAATCGTATCATAATAGCATGGAGGAAAGAGCCATCTCCAGCTATAAACATCAGTCGTACTAGCACAACAAGATCTACTAAGATCACATATCACATCATAGCTAGTACGAAAATAAACACATCATAGCATATAAGCACATAAGCATTACATCACCAAGATAGTACTAAGATCTACTCGTCGATCCTACTGGTACATCTATCTCGGCATAAAACTCTAGATAGTTCCTTTGAATACTATCCTTAGTCTCCCAGGTAGCCTCATCAGGTCCTCGTCTCGACCACTGTATCCTCAGCATAGGAATGTCCTTCGAACGCAGGCGTCTCATATCTCGTTCTAGAACTGCAATCGGATGCTCAACAAAAGTGTGGCCCGGCTCGACCACCAAATCATCATAACTCATGATGTGTCTCGGATCTGGTATATACTCCCTCAACTGAGACACATGAAACACAGGGTGAACACCCTCTAATCTCGGAGGTAAAGCTAACTTGTATGTTGCGCTCCCAACCCGATCCAAAATCTCGAACGGTCCGACATATCGGGGGCTTAACTTCCCCTTAATGCAAAAACGTCTAACACCTCGTGTCAAAGACACTCTCAGCCACACATGGGCTCCCACTCTGAAATTTAGGGGTCTACGCCTCCTATCTGCATAAGACTTCTGACGGCTCTGTGCAATCAGCATCCTCTCTCTAATCAGTGCTACTCGAGCCACATCATCTTGAATTTGATCAGGTGTCAAACCACTAACACTGCTCGGCTCATCCCAGCATAGCGGAGTACGACATCTCTGTCCATACAGTGCCTCATATGGGGTCATCCCAATAGATGCATGCCAGCTGTTGTTGTATAAGAACTCAACTAGTGGGAGATGATCCGTCCACACTTGTCCTCAATCCAACACACAAGCTCGCTGCATATCCTCTAGTGTCTGAATGGTCCTCTCTGACTGACCATCTGTTTGAGGATGAAACGTAGTCGTGAAGTGCAAACTCGTCCCTAGGGCAGTCTGAATCTGCTGCCAGAACCTCGAGGTAAATCGTCCATCTCTGTCTGAGACGATCGTCCTCGGTACACCCTGGAGTCTCACTATTTGTCTAGTGTACTCTTCAGCTAATCTGCTCACTGCCACGTTTCCCGGATCGGAATAAAACGTGTTGTCTTTGTCAGTCGGTCCACTATAACCCAGATGGCATCAAAGCTCTTGCTCAGTCTCAGTCCAGTCACAAAGTCCATGGTGACGTCCTCCCACTTCTTTTGTGGAACAAGAAGTGGATGGAGTTCACCTCCACGTCTGCAATGCTCGATCTTGACCTGTTGACAGGTCGCACACTGTGCCACAAATCTGGCTACATCGGGCTTCAGCTCTCTACCCACCAATATGAACGTCTCAAATCCTGGTACATCTTACTCGTACCTAGGTGCACTGAATAAGGCGTACAGTGAGCCTCCTGTAATAACCTCTGTCTCAACTCCGTATCAGCAGGTACACAGACGCGACCGCGGCGTCTCAACACTCCATCTACTCCGAGAAGGAACTGTGGTGCCTCATCCCGAGACATCCTCTCTCGTATCCTCGTCAGTGTCGGGCAGGTCTCCTGCTTCTATTGGATTTCACCCAACAGATCAGGAAGAACCTCTAAATTACTCAGCTGGGTATCCTCATCAGGAAACTGGATGTCCAACTCTAACCAGATCAGATCCCTTTGTAACTGATGATGAACTGTCAATCTCGCAATCGCCTGCTCTCGAGGCGTCTTCATGCTCAGGGCGTCGTCGACAACGTTCGCCTTCCCTTGATGATACAAAATCTCCAGATCTTCAGTGCATGAACTACCGATGCCAACTCCATATCATGAGTCGGTTAGTTCTCCTCATACATCTTCAGCTGTCTAGACGCATATGCAATCACTCTGCCCCGCTACATCAATACACATCCCAAGCTAGCTTAGATGCATCACTATAAACCACAAAATCCTCTATACCTTCTGGCTGTGCCAAAATAGGAGCAGAAGTCAGACGTCTCTTTAGCTCCTCAAAACTCTGCATACACTGCTCATACCATACAAATCTGGTAGTCTTCCTCAGCAGACTCGTAAGTGGACGGGTAATCACAGAAAATCCCTCCACAAAGCGTCTGTAATAACCGGCTAGGCCAAGAAAGCTACGTACTTCCTTGACGTTCGTCGGTGTCGTCCAAGCTGCTACTGCCTCGATCTTTGCCGGATCCACCTTGATCCCTTCAGCTGATACAACATGACCCAAGAATGCTACCTCTGGCATCTAGAACTCGCACTTAGAGAACTTAGCATAAAGTTCTCTATCTCGTAAAACCTGTAATACAGTCCTTAGTTGCCCTGCATGCTCCTCTCTGCTGCGAGAGTATACCAGAATGTCATCTATGAAGACCACCACAAACTGATCCAAGAAGTCGATGAATATACTGTTCATCAACTCCATAAAAACTGTTGGGGCATTCGTAAGCCCAAATGGCATCACTACAAACTCGTAGTGTCCATATCTGGTCCGAAAAGCTGTCCTATGCACATCCTGCTCTCTTACCCTCAGCTGGGGATACCCTGAACGCAGGTCAATCCTGGAAAATAATGTCGCTCCCTGAAGCTGATCTAACAAGTCATCAATACGCGAAAATGGATACTTGTTCTTGATGGTCATCTTGTTCAGCTCTTTGTAATCTATACACAATCTCAACGATCCGTCCTTCTTCCGTACGAAGAGGACAGGTGCTCCCCATGGGGATACGCTAGGGCAGATAAAGCCCTTCTCAGCCAACTCCTCCAGTTGCTTCCTTAGCTCCAGCATCTCGACAGGCGCCATCCGATATGGGGCCTTCGAGATAGGTCTCGTACCAGGCTCTAAATCAATGCCAAAATCCACACTCCTCTGAGGCGGCAAACTGGACGGCTCAACAAAACATCTGCAAAATCACAGACAACTGGGATATCCTCTAGTGCTGGACTCTCCCCATCCTTCACGGCATAACACCAGAAGGCCTCACAACCCTGTGCAATCAGTCTCGCTGCCCGCATTGCACTGATAACCATACCTGATTTTCCAAGGTCCCAACCTCGGAAAACCTCTATCTGTCCTAACTCGGTAGAGAGGGTTACAGTCCTCCTACCTACATTTAATAGTGCCTGATGCCTATCCATCCAATCCATACCGAGAATGACTTCTTCATGCACTAATGACATGACAAAGAAGTCTACAAGCAATACACGGGTCCCCACAGAAATGGGACAGTCACGGATCTCATGGGTACCTCTGACCCTACTACCATCAGGTAACCCTATACTAAAGGGTATCCTCTTGTCATAACTAAACTCAAATACTCAACGTATACATCGGATACAAATGAAGACATAGCTCACACATTAAATAAAACTCTAACAGGTAAACCATGAATCAGAATGGTACCTGTAGCAGTCGGTGCAGCCGGCTCCTCTGCACTCCTCAGCTCAAAAACTCTACCTTGAGCTCCTTTGGTGTTCGTGGTACTCCCACCAGGACCTCTGCCTCTACTCGGCCCAGGAGGAGATCCCTGAGTCGTAGGACAATCTGGACCCTCTATTGTCCTTGTATCTGCTGCTGTGGTGGCCTCTGCCCACCTCCTGCAGCACTGGCAGGAGAAGAACCCTGCTGAGATGTAGCTCCACCCTGTCTACAGAAAATATGTCTATGACCTCGTCTACCACAAGTATAATAAGTCACTGTCTTTGCTTCGTACACTCTGGTTGGATATGTCCATACCCACCACAGTTGAAACACTGTCGTACCTTATTTGTAACTGGTGCAGATGAGGGACGACTCTAGCGACTCTGGCCTCGCCTTGAACCAGTAGCTCCACCAGCACCACTGGTCTGTCCAGTATGCTGCCTCTTCTCAGACCCTCCAGTCTGAGAAGCTCGCCTCTGACTAACTCGCTCCCTCTCATAGTCGGAAGCTCTGTCCTGATAATCCATCAAAGTCTCACAGTGAAACCCCGCCATGTAAATCCGTGTAGCATCCCTTAGTCGTCGGGAGAAAAGATATACATGCTGATCTGCAGGAGGTGCAGCTGGACCCAGTAAAGCCAGCTCCTCCTGGAACCTCCTGATAGCCTCTGAGACTGGTACATCCTCAAAGCCAGCCTCCACAAAGTCCCGCAGTTTCTCCCTCCTCAGTGAGGCAAGGCAGAAACGCTCTCTAATCTGGTAACCTGACCCCGTACTGATCTCCACCAGTGTTTTGCCAAGTCGCGGAATAAAGTCTGCACCAACTTGATATGTCTATATGTTGGACATCTAATAGACTCTAGAGCTGAGTCTACATGTCCTATCTACAGCTTAACCTCTAGTCCCACCTTCCCAGAGAAAGGGGGTACCCCCATCTGGTGGAATGCCTTCAACCAAGTGTTTGGTTTAGGCCCTATATACTCCTCCTGAATCTAAGGAATCTCAACAGCATGTGCTTGTGCAGCTGGCACCTGAGTCACTCCATGGGATCTCTCAGATGATCCCTCCTCCTGTGCTGGCAGATCAGGGGCACGATTACCTGCTCTGGCAGCCTCTTCCACACGTCTGATATACTCGCGGAATGCTAGTCCCTCCATGGAGACACGATCAGAGTCATCTGAATGGACTCTCTGTGATCCCTGTCTCTCAGCTGCACCGTTCCCAGTCTCAAGAACGACACTCTCAGCAACGTCCTCGTGAACCTCCTCCACTGCACGTGGATCAACAGCGGGAATCCTACCCCGTCCTCTACCTAGAGGGGGTCTACCCCTACCTCGTCCAACTGCAGATAAGGCTCTAGTCTGAACCATCTGCAGAGGACGTAAACCTAACTTAGAAGGCTATATATATGCCATATGTATAGATATATACCAAGTCAATCACATAAGGTAATATCTATATATATATCTATACTGTCGAGATCATCAGAGGGGTGATGGCTTCTCGTACACGCTATCCCAAAACATTTGTACTCATTTCAAAACCAAAACATTTTGAAAAGTTAGACCCCTTTCGGGTTCTGTTTATTTATCTATTCGACCTTTATCGCAGACTGCAAGTGCCATTGTTGTCAACCTAAGGCTCTTATACCAACTTTGTAACACCCCAAATCCGTAGGACTCGAGGTGCTACTGGGCTAGGATCTCACAATGGATCCTGACCCTAGCGTGACAACAAGTTCACTGGATCTTACAACAAGGCACAAATAGATTAAAACCAAAACATAAAACCGATATATACAAATCAAAAGGTTTACATAAGAACCGCTGAGTACAACCAAAACATATACTGTACATGACAAAAGACCTCATATCCCACGATAACGACCTAGTGTACGGAGCCCTCAGCGGATCACCCCCTCTGGATCACTCTGCAACTCTCCTAACCTGCAAAGGATCTACAACACGGTATAAAACCGTTAGCTAACCATACACATATATATTGAAGATGCATAAGCACAATCACACATCAAGGAATAATAACACATCATCATGCTTTCACACATTTACCCGGTTTATTATCTTTATAAAGTACAATCACTCAATCGTATATATATATATATATATATATATATATATATATATATATATATATATCTGAATATGAAAATATGTGACACGAGGAATATAATCCTCGCCTCTCGGGGATGTTGCCAGCTGAAGTGGGGATACGGTCACCGTCCCCGTGTACCCTATGGGAGTGGAGAAGCCCGTCTCACTGAACCAAGTCTGGCTTGTCCGCAGAGAACCTCCCAGACTCCTCAGAGGGATGAAAGGGAAGGTTGTCACGCCCTACAATGGGCAGTCACTAAACCATAGGTCGGTAATCATCACTACGCATGTTATCAAGCATATATCACACACCACTCATGTATACATCCAATATAAGGACGGTAGCTAAGTAAGTCCTATGGACTTACCTCAACCTCAGAAGTAATCTCAACTCGATTAGCTCCAACTCTAGAGAAGAACACTGCCTAAAAACAAGGCATCACAAGATATCAACTCCTATCCATCAAAGGGTCACACCTAGACCCAAGGGATCCATAAGGATCGTATCCAACTTATAAACCTCAAAGCCCTAACCGGCATATCTCTATATCATACTCATCATCATTCTATCCTCATACACATACCTAGCATGCTACTAACCCGCTCATACTAGGAAAGGAAAGGATCATACTACTCTAGGTAGATCCTGTACAAGACGCACCTGCGGAACGGAAAGACGCAAGGGCGGAGCAAGGCAATCCGCAGGTGCGGCGACACTCGGCCGCAGGCGTGGTGACAGGGGCCGCAGGCAAGCGCAGGCGCTAGGACCGTGGCCGCGGGGGCGGCAGCTTCCGGGCGCGGGTGCGGTGACAAGGTTCCCGCATGGGCGGCTACGCTGAGGCGCAGGGGCGGCGACTCTGCAGAACGTAGAGTCCCGACTTCTCTTTCACTCTTCACATGATCAAATCACGTTTTCTCCATTCCATGGCCAAGCATATACATATACATACATATTCTAACATCAATATAACTTCCATACATCTAATCCTAAGCTAAGGAAGATGGAATCAAAGAAGAAAGATGAGAAGAAGAAGCAAGGAGCTTACCTATTGCTGGTCTAGGAAAGGAATTGATCACAAAAACCTTCTTAGCTGGCTCCCAAGCTCAGCAACAACATCTATCATCATCATCATCAACAACCACACAAAATTTAGTTATATTAGCTCGCCCACTATCATACCATACTCTCAAACTACAACCATATCAAATTCATATAATCCTTCTCAATCACATCCATTTCTTCAACACAATCCCCACCATTTTAATTTTCTCAAATACAAGAAAAATGCCAATCTCACTAAAAAGCATGAGATTAAGCTGCGTCTCACAATCATCCACCGCAATCTGCACCACCACCATATCCTCCGCCACCCCACCTCGTCCCCTCCACCACCGTCTCCACACTTACCTCTCCGACCACACCAAAAACCTCGCCGCAACTTCCGCAGCCGCTTACCGGAAAAGCTTCTCAATCAAGAGACGCTTCTCCGACGCCGGTAACACTCAGAACCACGATTCCGCACGGAGACACTCCTCCGCCGATATCGGTGATTATACCGGACGGCGGAAGAGCTCCGCGGATATCAGGGATTCACTTCGCCGGAGCTCAGCGGATATTAGGGATGCACTTCGCCGGAGCCCCACCGGATCTTCACGCAGGTGTCTTTTGACTGATACGACGTCGTTTAGGGAAAATTTGGATTTGAATTTGCTTGACCGTAGAGATACGCAATTGTTAGCGTTGGAAAAGGATAACTGTAAGGAGGTAATGGTCAAACCTCAGTCAACGTTATTTTCCGGTATTGATGATCGACGGTCAGGATTTAGTCAGCGTGATCTTGTGAAATCATCCCAACCACCTGCTCCATCGGGGGACCAGGTTTGTTTCTGTAGACTCGCGGTTAAGCTCCCAAAAAATTTTCAAAGCTCAGCCATTTTTAATATCATTATTATCCATAACGTAAAAAATCAACAAAGTGAATAGTAGCAGTTTCTATCTTTTCAAACTCATTAAAATCATAATATCGGAAGACTTGTTCGGCCTTAGTCTCCCAATCAATGTAGGTCTCAGCATCTGTGGTTCCGGTAAAGTTTGGAACGTCCACTTTTGAGCCATGGTAACGCCTCCGATTGCGGTGACCATGATTTTCTTCATTGGCCGAGTCATTGTATTGAGGACTATAGTCCCGGTTTCTGTCCTGGTTTCCATCCCGGTTTCTATCCTGGTTTCTGCTTGCATGGCTATTAACACTCTGTCCTCGGCCTCGACGGGGTTGATCTTGGTTGCTACCTCCTTGACTTTGTTCACGTGGAGGGGGAGGTAATCTTCTTAGAAGCTCAGCCATTTGGGCTTCAAGATTGTCAAGACGTTGGTCTCGGTTGCCCCCATTATCATTGACGGTTGTCATCCTGTTTTGGATTACAATTCAAGCAAGAAATACAAATAAAACCAAGTGTCCACAATTTGATTCCACAACAAGCAAGTGGGTGCTCAAAACCAAAACAAAACACAAAAGTATAAACTCAAAGGCAAAACCGAAAATGTGAAAATGTAGTTTTCGAGGCCGAAATGGTCTCAAACGGCCAAAAATGCCCTTAGGTCACGGCAAAGCAGTGAGTTGGACTCAGAAGCCCGTTTCCCTTCTCGGAAAGGTATGGAAATTGAAATTCTGAGTTTGGACACCCGTTTTTCGCAAAAACCGCAAAACCGGCCGAGTTGCAACTTGGTTTGTTCCTGCACCTTTGTAACAAATCCTTGACAACTGAGATTCACCTATCACACAAAACAAACTCAAGGGCAAAAGGTTAGAGGAAAAACGTTCTCTCTCTCACCTCTCTCAAGTATATTTCACCTCACAAACACTCAAGTGTTTGATAGTGTTTGGTTCACACAACTCCCCTTTTCCTTTGCTTCAAGGCAAAGCTCTCCCTCACCTTTTCCAATGCACTAGGCAATGCTCTCAACTCAAAATTTCCACTTAGTAACCACAAATCTGTAAGAGCCTAAGATAGTCCACTAGACAAACAAGTGTTCTATGATGCAATATATATCCTCAACAAGTAAACCTCATAAAAGCATACACCAAAATAGCAACAAAAACCACAACAAATACGAGCCTTCCGGCAAGTATTTGCTTAGTCCCTAACAAGTAGTTAGTCAAGGCAATAATAAGCGTTTTTCCCCAAAACGTGCGGGTTGTGTTTGGGGTTGGCTAGAAAACTCTAAGAAAGATGATAACACACACAAGGGCAAAGATTGATAACACTTCAAACAACTTCTTTCTTCAAAACTTCACTAACATGAGATAAATCGAAGCAAGCAAGTCTCTCTCTCTTTTTTTTTTTGCTCGACTTTTACTGATATATATATATATATATATATATATATATATATATATATATATATATATATATATATATATATATATATATATATATTCTGTTTTTTTTTATATATAACAAGGAATAACACGAAACTAGAACTTCTTTGTCTTGTTCTGTTGAAGGATGTGTTTTGGCCAAAAATTACTATAACTTTTTTTTTTTTTTTTTTTTTTTTGTAAAGGCCAACAACAAGATCTCTCTAAGGACTCACAAGAATGAAGATTAAAGCACAAAATTTCTAGGAAAACTACTCAAAATTGCAAAAACTAAAAACAAATTTAGGTAAGCAATTCGTACCCCGAAAGCTTGAGGAACTCGCACCGTTGGGCTCTGATACCACTTGATGCGCTCTTCGTCGGTTGAACGCAAGGATCCACCGGTGATCGTTCCTTCCGTCCACTTCTTTTTGATTGTTTTTGTGTTTTTTTGATATGCCAAGCAAGGATCGTCCGGCCTCTCACCTTGGATCTCCTTGGCTCGAGATCTTCTCCCTCAGAATCTCACTTTGGGATTGGATCTCCTTTGTCCTCCTAGCCTCTCACCATAAGGACACCACTCAGCCTCTCACCTTGTGGGTTTCGAAACTTCGGCCTCTCACCTTAGTTTCTAGGTTTGTTTTGTTCAAAGTAAAAACACAACTTGATTGAAGAATCACTCAATATTTTCGTCTCTCTAGAAAAGGGTGTGGGAGAGGCCTTATATAGGCTGAAAAATCAGCACTAAACTCCCACAATTAAAGGGTTACAAGTTCAAAAGTTGTGGCAATTAAGCAAAGGAAAAACAAAGGGCCTAAAGACCATCAAATGGCCGGCCATTTGGAAGCTCCAAGAGACAAAACGTGGCTGCCAAAAACCCAACATAAAGTGTGGTAATCACCCTCTTGAATGGTTAGTTTAATGCAAGTGTACATTTTATTTCACTTGAATTAAACAACCCACTTTATTCCATAATATCATGAAAATATCATGAAATAAAGTCAAGCATGACCACTTATTACATACAAAATAAAATACAACTATAAGGTCCATCAAGACGAATTGGAACCGGAAGCTTCAATCGCCTCAAGCAAGTTCACCATTTTGTGTTCATGGTCGGACCAACATGTCGGAGCTCCAAAAGGATGGTAGATCAATGTGGTTTGTCCTAGCATGCGAGCTCTAGCTCGAGTGAGAGGTGGTGATGACCTGGGTGCCGGCACATCACTCTCGTTGCTTAAGTCCGGCGGGCTCACATCAATTTCTATTTCAAGTCCGATTTCCTTTATTTCAAGTTTGTTAATCTCTTGTTTATTAGCTTAAGAATGATGCTTGTTTTACACTATCTAGCATGAGTAGCTAAATCCCTTTTCTAGGGATTTAGGGGTGAAAGCCCATCTCTTGGTTGATTTGCAATTATTTAAGTGTATATATGTTGGAACTTGATATGCATACATGACTAGCCACCTTCCTAGATGAGTATAAATTTAGGGTTTGAATACTAAACCATGTTGCATCGCATATGTGGGGTAGTAAAAGCGACGTGCTACCTTCACCATAAACCAAATGAATGAACTTAGTTTAGTCCATAAGATAGTTTGTAAACTTCTCGACTTATGCCTTTTGTGATTTGTACGCTAGGTAGCGTCGTTATCGCATGTGTGCGGTAGGGAAAAGGAATGGACTTAGTGATAATGATGGAATCCCTAGTTTTTTCCCCTCCTTAATAGAGTTTGTGGATTGCATTGTTAAGATGCTAGGAATTGGATAAGGGACGTTAACATATACCCCACTAAACTACCCCCTTTTGTGTCATTCGTCCCTAAGAGCACGTTTGTGCAATGAGGTGGTCATTGGCAAGACCTCTCGGTCATCACATCCGCTCGTCCTCTTATGTGCTTCAACCTTGGAATTATTATATTATTTCGTGTCACGTGAGTGTTCTATAACGGTTTAACCCATCTCGTTCACCCTAGGGAACAAGAACTAAAGATGAACCACCGTATTATGCATGTTAGTTCCACTACTTGCTAAAATTATGCACTCTTTGAGCTAATTTGTCAACCGTAATTTGGTGTGAGTAATTCCTAGATTCCTAGATTTTTAATACCTTGATTTTTCACAACCTAGATACTTTGAACCCAACACATGAACCAATCCCCTTTTACACTTTTGCTTGATCGAATTTTCGGATGGAGTGCCAATTAGACAACCAATCCTTTTTACCCAACACATGACTTGCACCACTGGTTGTCACCATCAATCCAACATTATGAGCATTTGTCCTTTTGTGTGTGTTTAATTGTTCCATCTATTTGTTTGCTTTTGACCTTTTGTTCTTTTTCGATATTGTTTCGTTGTAACATTATTGATACTTTGTTGGTTCCTTGATCACTTGTCGATTTTCAACATCTCGATAAACTAGGTTCATCTACAAGTAATCAAATATATTACCCAAAGTAATTTTATTCTTAATAAATCTAATATTATTTAATAAATACAAATAATTAACATTTATTCTTTTTATAAAAAAAAAGTCGGACCTGTTTTGGACTGACCCAGATAACCCGGACCGGGTTTTAAACAGTTCTACACATAAGCAAATACTCCCGAGTAACAATCAGTACAGTGGTCTGACCCAGATAACCTGTTCCATGGTGTAATTTGTGCTGCCGCTGGCTCGTCTTGTAGTCTTTTCTACTCTCGCAGTAGAGAAGCGAACCACAGCGAAAAACCAAATTCCCTTGCCTTAATCTGAGCTTGCTCTGCTGTTCTTGATCATGACACTACCAGGTTCGATATCATTATATCTCTTATGTTTGCATGAATTTTGGACAATCTTATTATGCTTTTATAATTTATGAAATTCTTTTGGTAAACTGAGATATTTAGGGTTTTTCGCTATTCGGCGAAATCTTTCTGTTTTATGTGAGGAGGAAAACTTTTATTCTCATTGCCTCCGGGCAAGGGTTAGGTATTTGCACAGAGTTTTTGATCGCCCGAGGAATGGAAATTGACTTCTCAATTCTTCAAATTTTGGGTTTGGAAGGGTTTAGTGCCTAACTAAAAATTTAGTATTTTGTGAGAGTTTGATTTTGTTTCCGTGTATTTGGATTCTGAATCAATTTTTACTATGGGATAATATTTTCAATTTTTCATACCGTCAAGCTAATTCTTGTCGTCTGTGTTGATGAAGTTGGGGGAAGTGTTTGGTGTTATCTTGCATTCGTGTAGTGACATGATCTGGTAAATGTTCTTATGTCATCTTTTGACAGAGTGATTTTGGATGATTGCTCTGCCAAGATAGGTAAGACTGTATAAGTTGAAATACTGTTCAGCTGCAAGGACCTTACGGGTGTTTTGGGCCTTTGGCTAGAGATTCTGTCAAAAGTTTGTGTTTTTGTTGTTGACAGAAAATCTTTTTTTTTTTTTTTTCTGTACATTTTTTTTGTATCTACTTTGTATTCTTGGTTTTTTTATCGTCAACTTGGGCGTATATGTGGACTTAACAGTTTCACTACTATTCGAGTGCTAGTAGGCTTGTTCACCTGGTGAATCTCATCATATAGACCAATCTGTAATTGATAATCTCTATGTCATCACACAAACGGTTTCTCGTCAAGTTCATGCTGCATTCTGTTTTTCAAGTTTTAAGTTGATGTGCTGTTCTGCAATATTTTTAGGGCAGTAACCCATGGATGCACATAGGTTCAACTAGCACCTTTTCTCAAGAAGAAACAAAAAATGCATCCTTCTCGGAAATTTCAAGAATTCCATGTAGACAAAAATATATTCCCTCCTCTGCCTAGTACTTCAAGTGGTAATCCAGTAGGTGATTTTCAAAGAAATAACAATTTCACGATGAGTGATCAACCAAGCCATTCACCTGCTGCAGTGACTGAATGTGGGCTTTCTAGGTGCACAAACGACAAGATGAATGGCTTATATGGGAATAGTGTAAATGGATCTGCTTCTAATCAGCCAGAAGAATATCTAAACTTAAGATATTCTGATAAAAATGGATATTGGGATCAAAACAATCGTGTAGCGCCCTGGCAGCCTAATGAAAAGAATCTGCATGAAGCTAACGGAATTTCTATATATACTTCTCTTGGGCAGTTGCATTCTGAAAAGGTTTCTACTGTACTGCCACTGTTACAAGGACATGTAAACCAATCGAAAAGTTATGAATCCAGTGAGATTACCGGAAAGCCTCATAGTGTGGTTCAAGCTCAAGATTTCTCTAGATATGGGCAAAGTGCACATCATAAGTCAAACCTTAATGCTTCAGGAGATACTCCTAAACCATCAGTCCAAAAGCACATGTCGGAAGAAAACTTGCAGAGCAGATCTCTTGATCCGAAACCGTCTTCTGTTGGTGTTCAAGGACAAACATGTTTTCAACAAAGCAGCAATATACAAGAGAAAAATGGTGGTACTTACAGGGGTTTGGACAGTAGAAATCGTTGCACTGATGGAAAGTTGCCTGAAATTCAGAAATATATTAATGACATTTTTGCTCAAAATCAGTTGCAAATCAGCAGTAGTGTTGGTGGATCCTCGGCCAATAATGATCTAAAGGGTTATACTGAAAATGAGAAAACTTTATCATCAGCTGCTTCTGCTTTGACCCAACCCTTGAAGGAAGAACCAACTAAGAAGGTTGAAACTGATAGAATTGGTGGGCATGAACTGAAAAAGAAAGAACAGACTAGTTTCATAAAAACAGATGATGCAGCTTCAAAGGCGAGTGAAAAGCTGTGGAATGGGACTCTTCAATTAAGTTCATCTGTTAAACTATCAGCAGCTGCCTACTTTAGAAGGTTTTTGATATTTCTTACATCAGTTAATTATATACTAATGTTCTTGATGTTTTTCCTGCTTGAAATCATGCTAAGTATGTTCCTTTCTTGGGAAAAATGATATGAACAAATTGTGGCAAAAAATAATGAATCGGTACTGCTATAGTTGAATGTTTCATTCTTGGGAACAATAGTATGAACAAATTATGGAAATAAGTTATATATTGGTATTTCTCAAGGTGTATTTGAAGTGAAGTTATTTAAAGTGAAGTTTCTATATAATCAGTCCATATACAAATTTGATATAAAAAGAGCTGAGAGATATTGCATTTCCTACATCGAGGGCCGGCCCTCCAATGAACATGAGAAATAAAATGGAGATATATGCTGTATGCACAAGTCATTTTTACACAAAGCATGGTGAATTTAGTGTTGATCTATTCCATGTTGTTTTCTTCTGCAGTGGGGAGAAGATGCCTGACATATGTTGGTCCAACCATGTGGAAGTCAAAGGGAAAGTAAGATTAGAAGCATTTGAAAAATATATCCAGGATCTTCCTCGCTCTCGCAATCGTGCAATTATGGTAAGACACTAGCCCCTTGTTTGATGGTCATTGACATATATGGAGCTAGCTACACTTTGTTCTTTTTAGTGTTTGCTTTGTTTCCACTTCCAGTTCATAACAAACCTTTATGCTAGTAAAAGTGGTTGTTTCTGGTCCAAATTTGTTAAGAGGCACAATCATTTCTAGTTGATTGGCATGCCGTTGTTCTAAAGCTGTTGATAGACAATGACATAGAATACGAGAGGGATCTAATTAATGATTGGGCACATAAATAGCCTTCGTTTCGTGTTTGTTTTATATTACCTTGGCGATGTATACATGCTTCCTTGTTAGACCTTAATATGTTGGCCTGGATTCCTATTCATGTTGCCATGTTTGGCCATTTGTATTTGAAACTCGGTTGAAGTATACACCTGAAAGTTGAATGCTGCAGTAAGAGTTTGTTATACTTTAGACCTTCGATGAACTGAAGACATTTCTTTCATGCCCATAAGCTAAAGATTACCCAAGACAGAAAAAACATGAGACCCACTTTGCCCTCTGGATAAAAGTTCTCATGAAGCTAAATATTCAGTGTTATGTGAAGAATTTATAATGCATGTACTTGCTAAATGTCTTACTCTTTTTAGTCTTTGTAGCTGCTAATTAGCTTTTGTACTTCCATTAGAGGAACTGAAAAGTGATTATTTCCCTATTTTTTAGGGCTTTTAGTATCCCGGTTCTTCATTTTTCAATCATCATTATAGTTATCCGATTTGCCATAAGCTCCTCCCTACTTGTTCTAAACTGCTTATAGCTGGCTACAATTTCCTGATCAGTGATAGCAAAGACGTATAAAATTCTTTTGTTAGATGGAACAAGGAATTGGTAGATTGAAATTGCATAGTAGATCTGCAACAAGGTGAAATCAACTATCAGACCTGCAACCTCTTTTAAATCTATCATTTTATTAAAAAAAAAAATAGATGCACGATGCTAAATTGGTATATTGAAACTGCATAGTAGATCTGCAACAAGGTGAAATCAATTATCAAACCTGCAACCTCTTTTAAATCTATCATTAGACATCTATCATTCCACACAAAAAAATCCAGAGGCACAATGCTTGATTGGTATAGATTGAAACTGCATAGTTGATCTGCAACAAGGTGTAATCAACTAACAGGCCTGCAAACTCTTTTAAATCTATCATTAGACATCTATCATTCCACATAAAAAAACCCAGATGCACGATGCTAAATTGGTATATTGAAACTGCATAGTAAATCAGCAAAAAGGTGAAATCAACCATCAGGCCTGCAAACTCTTTTAAATCTATCATTTCACATAAAAAAACCTACATGCACAATGCTAAAACGCATTTTGATGGTTATTTTGTTAAAATCCTAAACAAGTCATGGTCATCGGGCAAGGGCATGCCCGAGCTTATGCAATGCTGATCCCCAGACTTGTTTTTGCTGGACATGTTAGCCACAGGGCAAATGTCCACTATTCTTACATGTCTAGAGACCACATCACAATCTTGGGGCAGATCCTCTAGACATCAATCTTGAAAGAACAGTTTCATGTTTACTGTATTCAGAATACAAAATGTGGAGGCCTCCTCTATGATGGAAGTCTTGGGCAATTAGATCAAATAATAACCAACTTGAAAAGTAAAAGGAAAAAACAAAGAACTTTCCAGAAGAGGACTTCATAAATAAGCAGATTTAAAGGATTTGCCAAGCAAAGATGGAAAAAGGATGTACGCCCCTGGGGTACAGGCTGTACAGCAGAGTGGTTGGAAGTTTTATTTTTGCTAATACACCTCCTCACTGCGCACCCCTAGGGACCGAGGAATTGGGGTCCTTAGGTTGATGTATATTGTAGTTTCCCTGGAAAAAGGTTTGCAGGCTTGCAGCTGTTAGCAACTGCAGGCATCAAAGCTAAACCAAAGGCAAAGGTTGTTTGGAGGTTAGAATCATGTTCACTAAGCAACTGGATAAACGCATGGAAAATTGATTCAGCGGCTGCTCTTCAGAAGAAAGTTGCAGTGACAGAAAATGAGAATAACACTCGGAGCGGGTAACACGAAGATTCATCAGAGTATCATAAGTTCACTCTTCATGAGCTCTGTACCTTGGCAGAAGACCTATTTTGTTAGAGTTTAACCCTTTCACATCCTTAGTACTTGACATATCTTTTATATTTCAAGGAAGGCCAAGTGGATGATTGAATTTTTTCTTGCCTGCTTGTAAAACAGTTCCATGTTAGTCAGTAGGTTTGCAACTGTATCTTTGGTATACCCTCTTGTTCAGCTGGATTGGTTATTCCTGGTTCCGCATAAGCTAATCACCTTTTGGAGATAACATCCGCTCACAACTTCCAAAAAGGAAATATTTGAGATTGAATTAGTCTTGAACCTCTAGGCCACTTGCAGTACATCTGTACATAGCTCTGCTCAGCAATTCAATGTTTAAGATTTTTTTTCTTATAGACGTAATAAGGGTATATAACTAGTTTTTCCAATATATCTCAAATATGGTTCACTTTTGCCTGAACAGGGAACCGAAGACAACCGTATTTCCTACTGCAAGTAGCCTAGAGGTTGAAGACTAATTCAGATTGGACCTTTCAAAGCTTGTTTCCAGTTTAAACCAGAAGATGAACCTTAGTCCAACTGATATGCAAAAAGTAGTTACATTAATGAAAACATTCTTCAATCTGCCATCTATAGCGGACAACTATAGATGGTTTAACCTCCAACAGTGAGCAATTAGATATGAATAGATCAGCATTAAAAATGGATCAGTATTCAAATATCATTTAAGAGAAGAATATCGATAAAGATGAGTGCATACTTTCAAGTTTGAGTTGACATAAAAAAAATCTAAGGTCTAATGTCATTTTCCCATCCTTTTTCCTAATTTAGTTGTACCTGGAATCTGGATCAGTACCTTAATTAATAAATGGTTATTGTTAATATGGAAAGACTGTTGAATAATATGTACGAATTGATAAAGAATCCGCCGTAGGAGATATCAGTTCCAATATTTTTCTATCAGCTGAGTAACGGAGAACTTTTATACTAATGGATGATGAGAGTGCATACTCAGTCCTCGATACAAAATCAAGCTGATAGATACCATATACGGTGGCATAAAGCTTATTAGACAAAGGTTTTTGCCATAATCCGTTTCTTGGGACAGTCTTTGCTGCCTTTGATGTATCCCTGTACTGCGCATTTTCCACTTGTACTGATCTTTGCAGTGTAAGTCTTTCTTAGCCACCTTGGGTTAATTTTGCTAATTGACCCGGATATTCTACTCAACAGTGGCTGATTATTAAAAAATATATTTTTTTTATTCTTTCATATGATGTACAGGACATAGCAGTACTAGTGCTTAAAGCATATGCTTGCATGTCTCTCAGTTGGCTTATTAGAAAACTCCTTGCTTGATATTCAGGTGATGTCAATTCGCTTCAGAGAAGGATCCACAAAGGAAGAACTCAAAGTCATGAATGAGGTGGGACTAAAGTAGAAAGAATGTCTATGAATTTTAGTGAACTAAACACTTAAACAGTCCACTTGATATTGTTGCCATCTTTATGAGTCTCGTATATTAATGTTCTTCTGCTTACCAGGAGATAAAGAAGTACAAAAACGGGAAAAGGGTTGGGCGTGCTCAGCTCTCACCTGGCGTTGATGTTTACATCTGTCCTATCAGTAAGACAGTCAACACTATACTTAAAGGCTTGGTAGCTGTAGAAGATTACCAAGATCCACTGATTGGTTGTGTCGTGTGGCGGAAAAATACATCTTCTGAACCTGGGTACATTCAACTAGGTAATGAATCGATTTCGGTTGAAAAACCAAGGGCAGAAGCCGTTAAAAAGGCAGCTGAGGAAACTCTGGCCTTAGGAGGAGAAACAGAAAACAAGAACACAAAGGCTTGTAATTTGCAGGACATTCACAGTATTGTAAAGCAGTTGACAGAAATTGAAGCTTCACTTTTCCAGTCCATTCGACCATCTACTGAAGATGATGATCTTCCTGAATATGATTTTGGAGATGCAATTCCTGATGCTTCATCGTCTAATCCTTTAGAAGCTCAAAAGGATGTTTATGGAGGAGGACCTTCACTAAAGAGGAAAGCCGACGTAGTTGATTTGGACATGACCAGGTTTTCTGTTCAGGAAACACAAGCAATGTGTAGCAAAACAAAAGGCCTTTTTGATGAAGATGACATGCCTGAATGGGAACCCCCAGATATGAATCAATTCAAGCATTCAGGTGTGTCTGCCTATTTTCCGCCTCCACTGCCACCACAACCACCGCCCCTCAGAAATTCTGGAAAGCCTCAGAATAGGCCGCCCTATAATACCGCTGAGCCAATCAATCACAACAGATGGAGTCGTCGCTAGTCATGTTACCCAACTTTGGTATGTAAAGAATGGAGATGTAACTAAAGCTAAAGAATCTATCTCAGAATTAGTTTACCCCTTTTCCCTTGGTGTTTCTCAAATCCATCTGTAATGGACAGTGTAATTTTTGGATATTTTATGGGTTTGCTTAACTGCATCTCACTTGTTCTTCTTCTCGCAACGTCTCATGCTTAACTACTCCAAATTTACGACATACACAGGGACTGGAAATGCAGAGTACATCCAGTAGAGGCAAATTATAGCAACACAATTGACTTGTTTGTAAAGCTGATGCGGTTGCCCTGCACCATATTGTCTGCTGCAAACATAAGGCGCCATCAATCATCATCCTCTAGGAAAAGTCTCTCTCATTTGCAAATGCCTCGACAGAGTCTGTGTTTACTTTTGTTTTCTTCTGGAATTTTTTTTTTTAAAGGATGAATGTTCTTCATTTACTTTCGGATAATTCTACCACCAGACGCTCAAACCCGTGCGATACTCAAATTTTGCGCCTTCATAGTTGTTTTGTTTATAAGTTGTGTTTCAATTGTTTCATTATAAATAAAGGTTGTATTTTGTCATATTTCAATTTTTTCATTATAAATAAAGGTTGTATTTTGTCATAATAATTTTACTGTCTTTGTATTTTTTAATAGATGTTCTTTTATTGTTATCGAATTTATTATTATTTATATTTTATATTATTACGTTTAAAGTGTAAGTGCTTACTAAAAATTTTCTTTCTTTTTTTTTTACGTTTTTTTATATAAGGTAAGATAACATTAGATAGTCATACCGTTTTTGCTATAAGTTAACTATGACTTATATTTTATATGATAAAATATGTTGTTAATATTATTGGGTCCTACGAGGTCACACCCATCGGGTTAATAGACTAGATCGTTTAATAAAAGAGATTATATGTATATATATATATATATATATATATATATATATATATATATATATATATATATATATATATATAGGGTTAGGTTCGAATGAAGAACATTTATTACGGTAGGGAGTAAGAAACTCTAACGACCGTAACATAATTGGATGAACGTTCAACGATTTACACCCACCATAAGAGTTCTTGGGTGATTTTCATTGGATACAACCAATTATTATACACCTTCTTTTTATATAAAACTAATTATGGAAATAAGAAATAATTTTAATAATATTTTGTTATTAATTGGAGAATTGTTAGTTTAAGTTACCCATTAATATGTCGATCAAAATTGTAGTTTTTATATAGTAGAATAGCTCGTTACTTGGTGATGATGGTCGTTACCTATATAACATATTTTGGTCATTACATACTCCTGTTTTGATCGTTATATATGGCTAACGATTGTTTTGATTGTTATATATGGCTAACGTTCAAAATATATAGATCTTGATCGTTATATACGGGTAAAGATTCTTATTTTGGTCATTAAAGCATATAAACTAATGATCAAAATATATAGATCTTGATCATTAATAATTTAAAGTTATGGACAATGCGATGAGATGCATAATTTGAGGCAAAGGCTCAAGAAGTCACGGGGATGCTTTGTGATGCCAATTATGGATGTTTGGAAGTTCCAAAAAAGAGCCGTGAAGCAAACAATGAGGGCTTGTGGATACAAGAAGGCTTAGGTATCACTTTTTCGCAGTTCCGGTAAAACGAAGCTATAGGAGGCTTCAAAATGAGTTAGAAAACCCACAAGTACTCGTTGGAACGGTATTTTGAAGGGTTGCAGCTTTGTTGATATGCAACTTTGTAGTTGATACCAAGAGCTTAATCTATTGTAAAGGCATCCGAAAATGGCCAACCGTGGATGACCGATCCACACAAGCAAGGAAAAAGGGCCAAGAACGGAAATTGAATATTCCTAAGCCCTTTCTTACCGGTAAGAAACGAAATAATGACTATTTGACCGTTTTGTTTTTTTTTTATTATTTCATATTTAGGACATACCTCTTAATCATTATTCTAAGATATTTTATTAATTGGAGCTTTCAAATGTTCCAAATAATATCAGAGGTAAAAATTAATCTCATAAAAAAATAAAAATTTTCTCCACGAGGCCATTTTAAACCAGAAAATAAAAGTAAAATCTACCTAAATTAATTAGGATTCGAAAATTATAACTTAGGATTCGAAAATTATAACTTAGGATTCGAAAATTATAACTTACATAGTTACATGTATCAACACAAACTTTTTTTAAAATGTTTACAGTGCTTCTTTTCTATCAATTTATTTTTTAATAAATAAAGTATTTAGACATATCTTATTCCTTCATATTATGACTCATGAAGTTTCATTCTTTGATACAACCCAAGGTTGTCCCGTTAAAACATTCATCAACTCGTGCTCATTCTTGAATCCGAGCATTAAATAAATGTTCGAGAAATCAACAATCTATATCCATTTGCCAAAATGATTCGTAACTTACGTTCCATGAGGGGGAAGGAAATAACCGTATTACCGACCATAAACTCTCCATCTAGTATACGATTCAGAGGTGGTCACCTCGGGGATAACCGCCTGGAAGTTCACAGATATCGTTTAATTTAGGCTAGTTAAGATCAAGTTCTACATGCACAAGAACTGGTTTTGAACTCTTACAACTCTTCTATGTCTTTCGGCACATTAAGAAGAATTTTTTTAAAAAAAAAATGCCTTGAAAAAGTGTAAATGTAAACAAATAAAATTGTGGGGGAGGACTCAAAATTGTTAGGAAGAAGCTATAGATGGGTGAATAGAGTATACAGCAATCGTCTTCAGGATCTCTTAACAACTGCTGTGGCAAAGTAATGGTGGTAAGAGAACTCGAACGTGATCTTAAGAGGCGGATCTAGAGCTCCTAGCCTGTTGATCACGTTTAACGCTACGCTGTTGTGCTCTGCAACCTGTTCTAGCCTTTTCAGCTCAGACATTCGATCTGGGTCATTCTTGAAAACGCTCCTAAGCTCCTTCGCTATCCTCTGAGCATCCTTGAAGCGATTGTACGTTACCAGATTCTATTGAATGATTAATGAAGAAAGTTTAAAACCGTTGTTATCTTATGATCTAACTGTCAGGGACTTTATCGAATACTTACACTGAGACGAGCCTGTGCAGTGCATTCCTTGAATGAGATGTAGGTTATGTGATCAGGGAGGTGTGTGTTTTGTAGATGCTCAAAATGCTGTAGAAATATCTGAAGAATAATAGAATAAATACATGTTTGAATAATCCAATGAACTTTTGGAGAAGAAAATTGAAGCCACCCACCTCGTGTTCGGTATTAAAAGGCCCATGAGATTGAAAGATCTTAAGCTCGTTGCGGAGTGCAGCAATCATCTATATAAAATTTCAACCCGGATTAATACCAGTACAAAGACTGCAAATGCAACAAGTGGAATCCTATTCTTATATGAAAAAATACCTCCGAGAGATTTGCATACTTACCATAAACAGTCCTTCAGCAAGGCATATGTAACATTGAATCAACAGAACAGTAGGCGGGATCTGATAATCTTTGGCCATATCAGTAAGGGAATCCCTTCTCTTCTTTCCTTTCCGTTTAGCTGTTAAAAATATCATAAGAGAATTTGAGACACAAACTGCAAAAATACTATAACAAAGAAACAAGGAAAGAATGTTACATCAAATTATTATAGCCATATTGTAAATTATTAACTTGGTCAACCATGGTTATATTATCTTCTGCAGGACATCAATAACCAGTGGTGCTTCCAAAAGCAAACATATAGTCTTTTGCTACCCACCCGAGTCATGACCAGCAAGTAGCTTGAAATGCGCTTTCTCTGCAAGCTTGATCAAAACCACATAGTGATACCAGTACACCATGCAGTATTCACTGGGAGAGTAGAGATCCAGTTCGAAACCCAAGAAAAGAAACCGAGAAGCTATCCAGTATGTTTGCTCCTCAACCCAAAGAAGGATATGATTCGCAATTTTCCGGCATGCATCCTACAAATAACCAAAAATCTTGTCACATTCTCAAGTCAGTAACATAGAAAAATGAATGATCTATAAACGAACTCCCAATATGGGTTTGTTGAACAGATGCTTATTATGCACAAGGTCACTAAATACTTACAGTGTCCTTGTAAGGACCTTATAACTAATATGTATACTTATAGTGTCCTTCTAGGTTAATAGTTTTCAATCACCAAAGTTACATTTTCAGGAAGTGCAAACTTGGGCAGCGGGTTTTTCCTAAATCACTTTTAGCATGTTATCACCCTTCTAAATATCCCGCTTTAAAAGCATCACGACACCAAACACATCGCAAGTTTACAGTTCCATATGGGCATCTTTGATGGGGGGAAGCTAGAAAATTGAAGAAAAAAGGGACACGAATGAGGAAGGAAGCTGAGCAACAGAGCAGGACAAGTGATAAGACCGTGCGCTTCAAGATTGTGGCTAAATAATGAAAACCTTGTTTAAAGCTTATATGCTTTGGAAGACACATAAAATGCCAGCGGTGAAAAGATGGGGAGAGTTCATAAAATAAGGCAAAGCTGCCATTACTGGATTCATTCAGCAATATATAAAACAAAAGAATGGACAAACTTAGTTGAATTTTTAACTTCTTGAACGTGGGTTAGTTATGACCACTAGATATCTCATGGAATATTCCATTCGTATAATTTCAATGTAAACAAAGAAGAAAGGCTTGGTCGATAAGCAAACACCCTTAAGAAATAGAGGATTTTCTTGGACACCCCAACGTCTGCTTATCACTCCCATTATAGGTTATTGTTTTTACTCCTGGCTATCTTCAACTCTTGGATAAAAATATTTGAAGCAGTAGCTATGAAACAGATAATATTTACCTCACCATTTGTCGTGCTTGATAATTCAGCAATCTCCTTCCCGAAAGCCATTTCTAGCTGTTAAATATTATACAACAAGGTATAAGTTAAGAGACTTTTAGTTACACTGAAAAGCATATATTGGCAATGAAACTTAGCCCTTGAAACATTTTAACTTGATGAAGAGTATGCATGAGGATAGGAATAAATATATCATCCAGAAGAATTAAATTTAAATTAAGACACCAGTTACAGAATACTCAGCCAAATTTCTGTTTGGAATTTGTTGCAGTCTTCTGTAATCTATATCTATAATATTAATAAAAAAAAACCAGCCACCTAATTCTTCATTCAGGATATTTTAACCCTAAACCAACTTATATTGAATAGACAGTAATGAGTGTCGGCATTTGTAAGTCGAACAATACCTTACACACTAAAGCCTATTATCAAATATCAATGACTTTCAGCAAGCAAACAAAAAGGAACCCCTAACCAGTCTTTCCTCAAGTTTCAAATTTGGCAGAGTGTAGTGAAGCAATGACTATGATGTCAATTGATCGATATGCTTGTGTGGTTGGCTACTACAGTACTACTACAGTATAATTCTGAATTTAAGCAATAAAATGGCACATATAAGTGAAAATGATACCTGTACGTAGATGAATCGCCAATCATTCAAAATTTTGCCAAGCTTTCGCCTTTGCCATGCAACATTTGTGCAGAGAATTTTAAGCAAATTTACCAGGAACTACATACGACATTCATGAAGATGATCATACATTAACAAGTGGAAAATAAGAATTATGTAGTATGACCGATGAAAATAAATTTGAGCATTAAAAAACCAAAACAAGAATATGATGAGACAATAAATCTCATTATATACAGAGGGGACAGATCTACATGAGAAGTCATTCCCTCAGTATATATATATATATACACGATAGGATCTCAAGCAGCATTACTTGTGCAATATTTCCAAACAGCATGGTACTTTCTTCCTAAACATCCATTAATTAGTAACACTTGACTGTGAATAACACTCGAGCGAAAAACTGTGTTGATGCAGCCAGTAATAGGAACTTACTTGGCTGATTGAATGAAATATCTCTAGAAGTGGTTTCTAGATAAGAATATAAGATGACTAGCAGTAGCTATTGTTATCCAGTTTTTCTGTTAGCTTGTATTGGATGGGTCTCTGGACTTTGTATATTTTCACTGTTTAAATTATCCACACAGCAGTCTAATTTTATTTCTAGACATTACAAATAAGTTCAAGTTTTCCACAAGAATGAATGAAAGAGGAGGGGGGAGATAAATCAAAGAGCTAACAACTCACGCAAAAATCTATGTTGGAACTCATATTATACAAGCTGTTTTGTACATGAAAATAGTATGTAAAACTATTACACTCACCTGCCCTAATTGCATCACAGACTCGATCTTTTGCAAGTCAGGATGCTTCACGGATTCAGGTACAGCTGCAGCTTTGCAGATAATGTTAAAAATAGAATCACGCCCATACAGTTTTCCATCTTGAACTAGAAGAACCTGTCAAAATTTTCACAGAGTTTTGTCCAGATCATATTTTAAATTTCCATAGCTGGGTTACAGAATGACGTCGTGAATAATAGACTTACTTGAAGATGAGCTCTTGCTATTAAATCAGGTTGCAACTTCTGGAATTGGACGACCGACCGCAGAACATTTTCCAAGGATGTGTCCATTGAGAAGGAACAAATCACATCTAGATCATGGAAAAGTTTTTCAAAATATTCAAGAGCCTGCAAGTAGTTGGAACTTGTTTCAGAAGAAAGAGTTGGCAGTATTTGTGGAACAACAATATCCTTCATCCGTTTCTTACCAGTTTCCAGCTCAAAGTCTCCATTGCACGAGGTGGAGTAGGAGCTGATGACCTAGCATTTAAACTTTGGTCAAAACCTACTGGTTGACAACCAGAAGCTGTTGTTTCACATCCGGTATCATCTTCACAGAGTGTAGTTGATATAGATTTGAGAAATTCAGCTGATTTCCGTATGTGATCAATCTCTAGTAAGCCAGAGGCTATATGTTTTTTGGCCAACTCAAAGCCTTTTCCTTGAGGTCTTTTCATACAGATAAGAGCATGGTAGAAATGCTGAACAATGAAAACCAGCATAAAAGTCAAACTGAGAATACACAATCAATCATGAAAAATAGACACATAAACTAATACTAATTCAAATGTTTGTATCCCGGATTGCTGATCATGTTCAAATAATTGCATCATCACTGACGAACTGCAGCAAGTTTATATCAGACCTACATGCGCAATTGATTCGTCATATACATGCATCAAGTGAAGCATCTAAGGTCTTTCTTTGCAGGTGGAGTGGGCATGGGCAGAAGACAATTGCATAAAGATAGAATAGTGTGTATATAAATAGTTAATTTTAGTTTGTTTGCAAGCCAGCAGTTAGACCTTCTTATACAATAAACAAGTTTTTTTTTTTTTTTGGGGGGGGGGGGGGAGGGGTTGGGAATGCTTCGCATTGAGGAAAATTATTTGTTGGATCCTGAACAACTCGGCGTGACATGTTGTTGTAGCATTAATAAAGTGCTGGTGTACACCCAACTACAATCCAATATTATATCTTGGAATCATACGGCACCTTTAGTAAGAAATGACAAAAACAAACACCAGAACAAAATTGGTAGGTCCACAAACACAGAATAAGACCTTACGAAAGCGTATGCGACACAAGAGAGCTTTGCAAAAGCCTTCTTCCAAATGGAGGTTAACTTGCAAAGGCTCAACATCTGCATTGCAAATGTAAACAGAAGTTAGTGATTCTGCATAGTACAAAGATGTAACAACATAAATATTCATATAATTACAAGGATAAGCTCGAAACAAAAGGCAGAAAGCTGCAGGAGAACGTAAAAAAAATATATTGTCGAAGACAAAAATATCATATTTAGAGCAACTGGTCACATTGTAAGCCTGTACAACATCATGTAAAACTATTTATAGTCCAAGCGAGGATATAGAACATATTATGTATACCCTCTACAGACATCTTTTTTGCTACCGGTGCTTTACAAGCACGCATTTGCCTGCATAGTGTCTCTTCAACAGCATTCAAAGTTGACAAAAATCTTTCATCTCTTTCCCCTCCTAAAGGAAGACCATATGACATCGTGAAGAGATCCTCCTCCTATCAAAGAATCCAGAAAAAAAACATAAATGAGAAACAGTAACTACAATCTACAGCCATAACCCTGAGATCTACAACCACATGACAAAATCAATAGGTGTTCTCTTTTTTCTTAGTTCATTGATTTCATATAAGATAATTTTAAGTTGCAAGATAAAATCAAAGTCAAGTATAGGTGCCAATACAATCTATATCTTTAAAGGTAAATTGATCATGGTTTAAAAAAATATTTATAATTATTTGTCGCGTATTAGTTGTAGTGATTAGTAAATCAATCAAAGTGTTTTACTAGTAATAAATGCAGAAAAAGATGGTGAAATACTTCATGTGTACGTGCATCTGAGACAACTGATATAACCACATTGCATGTAGCACGAATGATTCTGCAATAAGAATGTAATAGGGCATGGGATGATGTTCGATCAATCCTTAACAAGTAAAGACATGAATAGACAGTTTGTGCCAAAGAATGACCCTTATGCCATGTTGCCTGCCATTAACAAAAGTAAAAATACAGTTAGTCCAAATATTCAAGCTTCGACACAATCAAAGGTTGAAACATAAAGTAATTTTACCTCACATGCAAGAAGGTGGTCCATGATATCTATAATGCATAAAGTATCCAGGGTTTTATCAAATCGGATAGGAATTGGAGCAGCACCGCTGTCAATGGCCTCATCAATTGAAAAATATTTACCATTGTCCATCCCTGAATCCATCTTTGGATCCATTATCTAGGGAAAAAAAACTAACAGAGCATCAGTAGATAGTATTAGTACATAAAGTACTACCCAAATTTCAAGAACAGCCACTCCCTTACATTCCATAGAAGACAGCCATAACCAATTATTCAGTATATTCAGCTCACATTCTAAACAATAGCCTAAAATGCATCGTGTTTTTTATGATTCCACAAGCAAAGAATAGATTTCTTCAGCACAGTCATTCTTAGGACACCTCGTTACTTATATTTTGGCCCCATCTACAGAACTACAGTGGTTATTGGCTTCCTCTTCTTTGAATTAATTCAACTTGTATAGAGCAAAATCAATCAGGAAAACCACTACTTCTGAGTTATTTAATCAAGAATTTAATACAGATATATAACAGTGCATAGTGATTGGTACCAGCAATAAGCAGCTGATATTTCAAATGTGGAACGTACAAAAGCATTAGCAAGCAAAGACTTAGTCGTGGACTCGTACCCATAGGCCATATCTGGTTCAAGACACCATTCATCATTACTAAATGTCTATAATGTCACAACTTAGACAGATAAGATAGTATGGCCCTCATGGTTGTACCAAATTGTTGCAGAAAATGCAAAATAATAAATCATATCATAAAGTAGCATTCCATACTAAACAAATTGGTTGTAGGATTCAACACGCTCTCGCAAGTGCAACTAGGAGAACTTGCCTGGTAAACACTTGACCAACTTGTCTGGTGTATAATTTTGTTTATAGCTAGCCCACATGATCGAAAGTCGGACCTTTGGCTAAACCAACTGTTATAGTAGGGGTCCACAGGCTGACTTATATATTAGACTCCATAGGTTTTGATGCAGGATACACATACAGTATGTCCAATAGCCAGGCGCAAAGAATGTGAACAACAATTTAGTAATCATAAAAACCAAAGATAATTAGACATCACACAGCAACATCAGGGCACACAACTTCGTGAGTGATCAATCCCAAAACAAGACAGATTGTGGGGACACATTATATGATTTGATCATGACTCAGCAATTAATCAGGCCAAAGGAATAAACTTGACAGCTACCAAAAAGTACCTCTAATGCAGACATGGCAGCGTAGAGGCTAAAATTGTCGCCATGGATAAGCTCACCATCTCCAAGCTCTGTCAAAAAAAAAAAAAAACACCCTACGCAAATAAAGGTCCAAAATTCACATAAAATCTCATCTCAAGAAAATCAATAATTTGAAAGCCAGTAGTCATTGCATCACTGCTTGAAGGGGGGAAAAAGCCCAAAAAAATTGATCAGGAAAATCAAAACCCAAAAAACAACGAAACGAAGAGAGAGACCTGTGCAAGCAGAGTGGAGAAGAGGCGAGACGTCAGCCCAGAAAGAGCCATCGCCGGTGGGTATGGCAGAAGGAGCTTTAGCGACCATCCTTGTTTCTCCGTCAAACCGGTCTTCCGCCATCAATCCAGCCCACCCCACACCTCCACTAAAAACCGCTTCAACTATTGATTTGTGAAGGGAATTTAAATCTTCGTCTTCTTCTCTATTAAATCTTCGAAAAAGATTCAGCTGGATATCTCAGAGTACCATCGTATTCAACTGGGTTTCAAGCAGAGAGTCTAGCAAGGGTAGCAGCAACTTCGTAGGGCTGCTGGAGAGACTCCTAAGTCGACAGAGCCGGAAGGTGACTTTGGGCAAAAACCCCTCTTTGTATCTCTCTCAAACAAGTTTCTTGATCAAAACACTAATTCTATAATAAATAAATAAAAGCTTTCCAAGAACTACATTTTTTTTAATTTTTATAAAAAAAATAACGGTTTGAAAACGCTAGACAATACGTAATTTAGTGAATTAAAAATTAGGAAAAAAAAAACCGATATAAAAATTTTTCTTTATGAAAATAAAAAAAATATACATAAATACAATAAAGAATTCCGCCGGCAAAAATAACTTTCAAAAGAAAATTACGTCTCATTTGTGAAATTTTTATATTTCTATTTTCATCATAAAAACATATTTTTACAATATAGAGAAAATGTAGTTTTGCAATTAATTAGGGGGCCAAAATGAATGAATTTCGTGGAAATAGGGGTAAAATTATCAAAAGAAAATTACAAAAGTTTCTTCTTTCTTTTTTTTAAAAAAAAAACTCAGCTTTTTATTCATCATAAAATCATAAAAGTCTTCCATCACCATATTATAAAAGTTGCTTCACATTACTCTTGGATAATTTTATACTATACTTGTCATAAGCTATATAATAACTGGGAGATAGCTATAATAAGGTTTATAAAAAGAAAAATAAACAAAATAAGTTCCTTGTTTATCTTCATTAAATTTTTCATACTTTACATAAAATATGTTGAGTAAACCATAAAAAAATAAAAAATTTAAACAGTTATAAAAATCGCAATCCACTAAAATTAATATTGCAATCCATTAAAACGAACGTAACTACCTAACTTTTATCATAATTATAAAATAAGATTAAAAAATTATCTTATTTTCTCATCTTTTCTCATATATCTCTATTTTTGCATTTATGTTTTCAAATTTAGGGTTTAGGTTTTTATTTTGAAAAGATAAATTCACTACAACGTTTGCTCAATCAACCCTCCAATCCACTACAACGTTTTCCCTAGATCGAATCAAAGATTCGCTTCCGCATCCATTGATAACATGATTTATCGACCTAGTTTAGTTGTGCATTTAGGTAGATTTTCCCTTTCCGCGTGCATGTTTTAGTTTTAGTTTGTGTCTTTTATGCTTGTTTAGTTCTACTTTGCAAGTATAGATGTCTACACACGCTTTTGGTGTCTTTGTAGGTAATTCGGCGCATTTTGGAGCTAAAACGATGCATTTGAGAATCAAGCCTCGGAGTGGATGCTTAGGAGCAGTCATACAAGCTAAGGAAAGGAGAAGAAGTCGAGTTAGGAACGAAAGAGACGTTTTTTAGCAACATTAGTCAGGCTTCTCGGCCGAGATATCCAAGCCGAGACCAAGATCCGAAGTGAAGAAATCATCTCGGCCGAGATCCACTTATCTCGGTCCGTGATAGAAGCTACTGTTCACCATCTCGGTCGGCATCTCGGACCGAGATCCATGGGTGACCTGACCTAGATCCCAAGTACGCTGAAGACCGAAGACGAAATCTCGGTCACGACTGTGCAAAATCTCGGCCGAAATTCAGCCCGAGATTTTCCTTGAGCGGCGATTATATTTTATTTCACATCCTTTTAGCTCAACCCATGTCTTTTGATAGGTCGTTGGGTATAAAAGGGAAGCTCCGATTATTTTCAAAGGGGTCCGTTTTCCTTCCATTGAGTTTCAAATTCGTTCCCTTTCAGACCTAAGGAGAAGTTGTCTCCTACCTTTCTCCTTGATTGCTCTACCTTCACCATTGTTAGATCTTAGTTGTTTTTAGAAAAGATTCAGCCTTTTTCATTTGATTCAGTTCAGATACGCTGCGCGATACTGTGATTCATTGTTTTGTTGGTTTTCGAGATAATAAAGTTGAGTGCTTTCATTTCTCCATTTGTTATTTCATCTTTTATGCATTATTCAATTAAATTGATTATTGAATTTGATATGAATATTATTGGCTAGAAAACTTTGTGGTTCCAAGGTGAATAGGGATTTGTTTATGCCTTGGACAATGATGGGAATAGTTTGTACTTAGAATAGGTTGAACCTTCTAAACTAGCAACCTAAGTTGGAATTGAGACCTACCCGGTGATATACCTTCTTAGATATATAAGAGAATTGACCATATGTAATAAAGGTGAAACTTTTATTGGATAAAATGTGTCATGATTCCTTTCCGAGTTAGGTAATTATTGAGACTTATCCGGTAAAGGTTTACCTAATCCTTAGTTTGTTAATCTAGTTTGCTTATAATTTCCACCTCTCTACCTTGAGACTTACCCGGTAATAGATAGTTGGGATCGGAACTAGATGTTCTTGAGACTTACCCGTAATAGATCATCAGAGTAGGATGTTCATCCCTGTGGCTTTTCAACCATAGATGCCTTGTGAGCTATCTCGAGTCTATGTGTATAAACAATGATCTTGAACCCTTGGAATCCATTTTCTCCATTAATTGATTGTTTGTTTGTTTGTTTGTTTGTTTTTAAACTGTTTTCAATCGTATGTGACATTCGATTGCGAACTACACAAAACCCCTTCAAAACCTTTTATTCCTTTTTCCCTCTATTTTCCAACCTTATTCTTATTTTGGATTTATACTATTTTAGATCCTAATTAAAAATCATTCACTTAATCCCTGAGATCGACCTTGAAATACTTACTCTTTTGCATATGATTCATACACTGTGGGTTCGCTGCAATTGGGTATAATATTACAAGTTATAAATTTAAAGCACACCGTTGTTTTACTAGACTGTGAGTCTTTATCATTATTGATAAAGATTTATAGGGTGTAAAAATATCGAACATCCATCTCAATCGCTTCTGCATACCAAAGTTCTATCAAAGTTTCCACTTGCACATCAACAAGGAGTAGTTGAAGCTCTAGCTTGATCTAGATCCGGAGTTCGTCCTTCAATGTATCCAATGACGCATCAAATGTGAGTTCTTGGAGATCCAAAGAAGATCTTTGAGGGGATTGAAGGGAAGTGATGCCCAAAAAAAGGCGGAAAATAAAGTCGGGGCTAACCCCCAAATTGAATGGTCAAGACTATCAATGATCGGAATTTAACTCCCGGAATTAAGTTCCGGAGTTAAAGTTCTAAAAATAAAAGGTTGATTATTTAAAATGCAAAAATAGGGAAATATATTTTAAAAACGGGGAAAATTCATGTCAAGGCTAGGCATGCCGCTTGTCGGGTCGTCTTAGTCGGATATAAGGATGACATCGACATCCGGGGGCGTATCACAATGAGACCAACAAGAAATTCTTAAACTGGGTAGCCTATTACCAAATGACATTTTTAGAAAATTCAACACATACAACCTGTCTTAAAAATGAAATAAAAGACATGGTGTACATGGCGTCAAGTGAAAAGGGATGGTTCTCTACCAAATCGGTAATGTATCTTATCCAAAACCGTAAGGTGGGAACACAAATAAAACATGGATTTGATATATCAACATAATGGAAAAAGTTTTTTAAAAAAATTGTGGAAATTGTCCTTTGATGTTATCCCAACAAAGGAAAATCTTGAAAAACAAAAAGTTCCGGTTTTAATGCACTACGAAATTTGTCTGAACCCGATAAAGAGTGTTGAACACCTCTTTTTCAAATGCCCATGTACACTACATACTATCAAATATGATAAAGTTATTTACCGGAGTTGTATTTTGCTCCATACTTTGATGTATTTGTTTTTGATATATGTACCGGACTTAGTTCCGTTGATGGCATTGCCGAAGTGGACTGGCTATTGTCCCGAGAGTTGGGTGGTTATTTGACTTGTGAATGTGTTGTTTTTTGATGGCTTTGCTGAAGGTGGACGAACTTTATAACCTCCGCCAGCTAAGTTGTACTCTCGTTTCCTTAGACTTCAGGGTAGTTTTTATGTTCACGAGGATTGCATGCCTCTCTAGAGTACTCTATGTGGGTTATTCAGCCATAGACCTCAGGTCGCAGACATGTACATATACTTTGTTACTTAATGTAATTGAGTCTTAACCGGCCTAGTTATATTATTTTCACTTTTTTTTATGAATTTACTTTTATCTAAAAAAAATGATAAAGTTAAAACTCTCTTATACAATTGTGACCCAACATGTCACAAAGTAATGTACGACATCATGGAAATAAATGAACAATACAACCCAACATAATTAATAAAAATAGCGTTTACATGGTGGAACACTTGGCTAAAAAGAAATCAAACAATTTGTAACAAGAAAGAAAATACCACATGATTTAAATCAATTGATCCAAAAATAAATTAAAGACCGGGACGATGTTATTTGAATAACAACCCGTTATAACACAAGGCCTCAAAACAAAGATGAAAATTTAAAAAACATCTTTGTCAAAATTGTAATAAATAGCACCAACTTTAAGATGGTTGCGTCCGGTGACACGAACTTTTAAAAAATCGAAATAAAGCACAAGCTTTGGGGCGTGGTTACGTTTTTTAGCACAAGTCTGATTCCGGTGAAATATCCGGATTATTTAGCTGATGTGGCGCCGGAAAAGGATGATATGTAATGCTTGCTATGAGAATGGGTCGACGAGACCACTATACCTTAATACTTGCTATGAGAATAGGTCGACCTGAAGTTAAAACTATTACTTAAATTCATTAACTCAATCAATCGGACATGATCATTTTCGACATTTTGATTTTAAATTATGTTCAATTTAAAATTTAACGTGTATTTAAAAAAAAAACATAAAACAAAAAAAGACAGCACCTTGATGGATTTATGCGACCTTTTTTTTACTCTTTTATCACCGTTATAATCCTCATGACTGATGGGTAGGCGATATTCATTGGTTTCCCATTCATCATATCATAATCTTTTATTAATTAATTGGCAGTTGGGAGCAGGCAAAGAAGCCAGTTCTCTCTTTTGTAGGAAACCATGAAGAAATTGCAAATGAGCTTTACAAGTGGGCAGAGTTTGAAAATCATATATGATTCGTCATTGCGTGAATGCCTCGCGGTGAGGACTTAAGGTCAATGTTACAACCACCATCTCCTTCTTTCACCTCATCTTCGATGCTTCACTTTCAGGTTTGCTTTATATTTCTTCACCTAATTATTCTTCTTCCGCTTTTCTCTTCTTTGTAGCATCTCGCCTCCTTTCTGCCCTCAATAGCTAAGAGTATGCTTCAAATTGGATTAGTTTTGGCCCGCTTCTTGTGACTATTTAGGTTTGTGCTTTTGGAAGCCCAATTATGCTGTCAAAAGAGTTCGGGGAGTTATTATTCGTCCGGGTTTAATCACATTATTAGGTTACAACTTAGAAGAGGAATTGATTAGTTTCCTGTTGATGCCATTTCTGATAGAATGTAGATCGGCAAAAAAGAAGAAAACTTTACCATTTTGTTAGGTGTCCGTAATCTCTTGATCTTAATTCGACTCCATAGCTGCCTTCCATTTTGGTTACAAGAAACTGCAATCTTAGCTGCTCTTCTTTATTCAGTGAGTTGTGGGTTTTT
>CM008286.1:14391681-14473192 GCA_002319775.1 Fagopyrum tataricum
TCCTTGGTCGTGCAAACCGTGTGCAAACCGTGAGGAAACCGTGTGCAAACCGTGTGGAAACCGTGTGCAAACCGTGTGAAAACCGTGTGGAAACCGAGTGGAAACCGTGTGGAAACCGTGTGCAAACCACGTGGAAACCGCGTGGAAACCGCGTGGAAACCGTGTCCAAACCGTGTGGAAACTGTGTGAAAACCGTGTAGAAACCGTGTCCAAACCGTGTGGAACCCGTGTGCAAACCGTGTGCAAACAGTGTCCAAACCGTGTGCAAACCGTGTGGAAAAAGTGTGGAAACCGTGTGAAAACCGTGTCTAAACCGTGTCCAAACCGTGTGCAAACCGTGTGGAAACTGTGTGCAAACCGAGTGGAAACCGTGTACAAACCGTCTAGAAACCTTGTGGAAACTGTGTGCAAACCGGGTGCAAACCGTGTTGAAAACGGTTTCCACACGGTTTGCACACGGTTTCCACACGGTTTCAACACGGTTTGCACACGATTTCCACACGGTTTGCACACGGTTTCCACACGGTTTGGACACGGTTTGAACACGGTTTCCACGCGGTTTGCACACGGTTGGCACACGGTTGGCACACGGTTTCCACACGGTTTCCACGCGGTTTGCACACGGTTGGCACACGGTTGGCACACGGTTTCCACACGGTTTCCACAAGGTTTGCACACGGTATCCACGCGGTATCCACGCGGTTTGCACGCGGTTTGGACACGGTTTCCACACGGTGTGGACACGGTTTCCACACGGTTTGGACACGGTTTCCACACGGTTTGGACACGGTTTAGACACGGTTTGTACACGGTTTGCACACGGTTTCCACACAGTTTGGACACGGTTTGGACACGGTTTGCACACGGTTTCCACGCGGTTTGCACACGATTTCCACACGGTTTCCACACGGTTTGCACACGGTTTCAACACGGTTTGGACACGGTTTGGACACAGTTTCCACGCGGTTTCCACACGGTTTCCACACGGTTTCCACACGGTTTGTACACAGTTTGCACACGGTTTACACACGGTTTGCACATGGTTTGCACGCGGTTTCCACGCGGTTTGCACACGGTTTGCACAAGGTTTCCACACAGTTTGGACACGGTTTTCACACGGTTTCCACACGGTTTGGACACGGTTTCCACACGGTTTTCACACGGTTTGGACACGGTTTTCACACGGTTCGCACACGGTTTCCACATGGTTTCCACACGGTTTGGACACGGTTTGCACACGGTCTGCACACGGTTTGCACACGGTTTCCACACGGTTTGCACACGGTTTGGGCACGGTTTCCACATGGTTTCCACGCGGTTCACACGGTTTCCACTCGGTTTCCACGCGGTTTTTACGCGGTTTCCACACGGTTTGCACACGGTTTCCACACGGTTTCCACACGGTTTGCACATGGTTTCCACACGGTTTGCACGCGGTTTTCACACGGTTTCCACGCGATTTGGACACGGTTTCCAAACGGTTTGTACACGGTTTCCACACGGTTTGCACACGGTTTGCACTTGGTTTCAACACGGTTTCCACACGGCTTGGACACAGTTTGCACACGGTTTGTACACGGTTTCCACACGGTTTAGACACGGTTTCCACACGGTTTGCACACGGTTTGCACACGGTTTCCACACGGTTTGGACACGGTTTCCACACGGTTTGGACACGGTTTGGACACGGTTTCCACGCGGTTTGCATACGGTTTCCACGCGGTTTGCACGCGGTTTGCAAGTGGTTTCCACGCGGTTTCCACTCGGTTTGCACACGGTTTGCACACGGTTTCCACACGGTTTGCACACGGTTTGCACACGGTTTCCAAACGATTTCCACACGGTTTCCACACAGTTTCCACACGGTTTTCGCACGGTTTCCACACGGTTTGCATACGGTTTCCACACGGTTTGCACACAATTGGCACACAGTTTGCACACGGTTTGCACACGGTTTGCACACGGTTTGCACACTGTTTCCACACGGTTTGCACACGGTTTGCACACTGTTTCCACACAGTTTGCACACTGTTTCCACACGGTTTGCACAAGGTTTCCACACGGTTTGCACACGGTTTTTACACGGTTTGGACACGGTTTTCATACGGTTCGCACACGGTTTCCACACGGTTTCCACACGGTTTGCACACGGTTCGCACACGGTTTCCACACGGTTTGCACACGGTTTGGGCACGGTTTCCACGCGGTTTGCGCGCGGTTTTTACGCGGTTTCCACGCGGTTTCCACGCGGGTTTCACACGGTTTGCACACGATTTCCACACGGTTTGCACAAGGTTTTCACACGGTTTGCACGCGGTTTTCACACGGTTTGCACGCGGTTTTCACACGGTTTCCACACGGTTTTCACACGGTTTGCAGGTTTCAACACGGTTTGGACACAGTTTGTACACGGTTTAGCCACGGTTTTCACACAGTTTTCACACGGTTTGGACACGGTTTGCACACGGTTTGGACACGGTTTGCACACGGTTTGCACACGGTTTGCACACGGTTTCCACGCGGTTTGCACACGGTTTGCACGCGGTTTTCACGCGGTTTGCACGTGGTTTCCACGCGGTTTCCACTCGGTTTCCACACGGTTTCCACAAGGTTTGCACACGGTTGGCACACTGTTTGCACACGGTTTCCAAACGATTTCCACACGGTTTCCACACGGTTTCCACACGGTTTTCGCACGGTTTCCACACGGTTTGCATACGGTTTCCACACGGTTTGCACACAGTTTGCACACGGTTTGCACACTGTTTCCACACGGTTTCCACACGGTTTGCACAATGTTTCCACACGGTTTGCACACGGTTTGGACACAGTTTTCACATGGTTTGCACACGGTTTTCATACGGTTTGCACACGGTTTGGACACGGTTTGGACACGGTTTGCACACGGTTTGGACACGGTTTGCACACGGTTTTCACACGGTTTCCACGCGGTTTGGACACGGTTTCCACGCGGTTTCCACGCAGTTTCCACGCGGTTTGCACACGGTTTACACACGGTGTCCACACGGTTTGCAAACAGTTTGGACACGGTTTCCACACGGTTTGCACACGGTTTGGACACGGTTTCCACACGGTTTGGACACGATTCCACGCGGTTTGCACACGGTTTCCACACGGTTTCCACGCGGTTTGCACACGGTTTTTACACGGTTTGCACACGGTTTGCACACGGTTTCCAAACGATTTCCACACGGTTTCCAAACGGTTTCCACACGATTTCCACACGGTTTGCACGCGGTTTGCACACGGTTTCCACACGGTTTCTACACGGTTTGCACACGGTTTTCACACGGTTTGGACACGGTTTTCACACGGTTCGCACACGGTTTCCACACGGTTTCCACACGGTTTGGACACGGTTTGCACACGGTTGATACACAGTTTCCACACGGTTTCCACACGGTTTCCGCACGGTTTCCACACTGTTTTGCACACGGTTTGCACACGGTTTGGACACGGTATGCACACGGTTTGGACACGGTTTTCACACGGTTTGCACACGGTTTCCACACGGTTTGGACACGGTTTCCACGCGGTTTCCACGCGGTTTGCACATGGTTTCCACACGGTTTGCAAACGGTTTGGACACGGTTTCCGCACGGTTTCTGCACGGTTTGCGCACGGTTTGGACACAGTTTTGACACGGTTTGCACATTGTTTGGACATTGTTTGGACACGGTTTGGACACTGTTTCCACGCGGTTTGGACGCGGTTTGGACGTGGTTTGGACGCGGTTTGGAAGCGCTTTAGATGCGGTTAGGACGCGGTTGGGACTCGGTTTGCACGCGGTTTGCACACGGTTTGGACACGGTTTCCACTGGTTTTGCACACGGTTTCCATTCGGTTTGCACACGGTTTCGATACGGTTTCCATACGGTTTGCAAACGGATTGCACACAGTTTCCACACGGTTTGGACACGCTTTCCACACGGTTTGCACATGATTTCCACACGCTTTCCACACGGTTTCACCACGGTTTGCACACGGTTTCCACACGGTTTGGACACGGTTTGCACACGGTTTGCACACGATTTCCACACGATTTCCACACGGTTTGCACACGGTTTGCACACGGTTTCCCCACGGTTTGAAAACGGATTCCACACGGTTTGCAAACGGATTGCACACGGTTTGGACACTGTTTGGACACGCTTTGCACACGCTTTCCACACGGTTTAGACACGGTTTACACACGGTTTGCACACGGTTTGCACTCGGTTTGCACACGGTTTGCACTCGGTTTCCACACGGTTTCCACACGGTTTGCACGGTTTCCCCACGGTTTGGAAACGGATTCCACACGGTTTGCAAACGGATTGCACACGGTTTGCACACGCTTTGCACACGCTTTCCACACGGTTTACACATAGTTTGCACACGTTTGCACACGGTTTTCACACGGTTTTCGCACGGTTTGCACACGGTTTAGACACGGTTTGCACACGTTTGCACACGGTTTGCACACGGTTTTCACACGGTTTTCGCACGGTTTGGACACTGTTTCCACACGGTTTGGACATGGATTGAACATGGTTTGCACACGGTTTCTACACATTTTCCACAGGGTTTGCGCACGGTTTGGACACGATTTCCATTCGGTTTGGACACGGTTTTCACTCGGTTTCCATTTGATTTGGACACGGTTTGCACATGGTTTTCACACTGTTTCCACACGGAGATGTTAAAAAGCGAGAGTGATTATATCCTAATGTGTATTATTCACCATAAGTGTTCGATTACGTAAATGTATATTATTCACCATAAGTGCTTGATTACGTGAAGGCGTATTATTCACCATTAGTGTTCGACTACGTAAAGGTGCTCAATGCGAGAGCAAGCGCTACTCATCTTAGAGTCTTAGGTTCACGTTAACGTATTAATCACGAGAGTGTGTACGTTGTTTATTAGATGAGTCTTAGGTTCACGTTAATTGTATTGTATATTGTATATTGTTGATTTGAGTAATTTCTTACATCAACAAGTGTATCAATAAGTGTAGGAAATCCGCAGCCGAAACAAAACATATAAACCTACATTATCTTACAATGTTAGATTGTATTCTTTAAAAGAACGGAAATTCAAAATCAACCATTGCAATCCCTTATCGTTGGGTTTAGCATCTCGCTGATTTATTTACCAAAGCTCTAGGACAATTGCGGCAATGTGATTAACAACTGACGACAACAAACAACCACCTTGTTGACAGGTAATATCATGATAACAAAATTAGAATCTGGTATCCATTTGAGGTTTCATCTAAAGGCAAAATGCAGGCCTTAACTCTTTAGCTATACAAATTACTCTCTCGCCTCCTCCTTCGGTTCAAAAAGCTTCTTACCTGCTACCTTATTGCACTTTAAAATTGTAATCCTGGATGCAGTAGACCTCCTTGGAGTTTTACCATCTTCATAGAGGCCATTTATCAATCACAAAACAATTTAAATTAACTATCATGCATCTCACTGCCTGAATCCCTGGCTGATATTCTTCTACAAAGGGCCCTAAAAAGCGCAAACACTGCAACCAAAGCAATTTCCATGTGATCGGAGCTGATTGTCTTGATACGAAGTTGACCCATCCCACGGTTGTTCATATTCGCACTGACCGAGAGCTGAATTCCCCTGGTAGCCCGGAATTCAGACTCTAAGGTTCCACCTAACACCATTTCTTTGTTAAACGAGAGGAAAGTCATACCCATGGTCACCCTATCGTTTTTAACCGGGAAATCTCTTCCTCTTACGGTACCTTCTATGCTTCCACCATAAGCAGATTGGCCTTCACCATCAACCCTACCAGCATTCACTACAACCTTCATCCTTTTGCTAACACAGAGACTATTTTCAAGCTTGGCACCTAGATACTGCTTGTTCTGGTATGATGTTACAGAAACACCACACCCAGAGACATTACACTTCATATTCTTGAATTTTGCGTTACTATGCAAGGTGCACATCAGATCCTTGTTGACAGTAGACTGTACGTCGAGGCCTAAAATGTAAGTGGGTCCTCCTTTAGGATTGACATAAGCAGCAGAGCACTCAGACTGCATGCTGACATCCTGTTTGTCTTTGCTCATCTGGCCAGAGATAGCGACCATTGTGTTATTTCCAACTCTAGCTGCATTTTCTATGTTAATTCCATCGAAGCCCACATCATGATCCCACCCATGTGGGTCCAGGACAGGTCTCCAAAGCAACTGTTCACTAGTCACAAGACTTCGGTATCTATGCACAGGGGAATCTGAGTCGAAACTCAATGGGATCTCCATATCAGGTAATTGAACTGCCTCTGGAGGTGGTTCTGCATATGGATCAGAATCACCAATGCTCTTCTTCAGTTTTCTTCTACGGGCTTCTTGCTTCATCTGATTTTTCAAGAAAAGTGTCTCTCGATAATCCAGCTCATCAAGGTAATCTCTTTTTTGAGATTTGCTGAGTTTTGCAAATTGAGACTTTGTCAGGATTCTGATTGGGGGTAATTGATCATACTCATCTTCCTCTTCATCTGAAGGTAAATTCTCATCCTCACCAACTACTGCTGCACTGATGCCAGACTGTTGTCGTAAAAAAGAGGAGAGAAGATGAGGAAGTGATGGTAGGCGTGCACCAGGAGATGAACCAAGCTCAATACTGTCATGAAACCCCAGAATAGAATTTGCATCACGTAGAACCTTTGTGGATATGCATAGTAACAAAAGCTGAGATTTCCAAATCTGTCCATTTGGAAGGACTTTCTCACCTTTTAGATTGGTTCTACACCCAGGATGATTATCCACAAGAACAACAGGAACCTCGAGTTTTATATCAGAAACAGCCTGATGTATGTACCTCTGCAATGTATCGGTACGACGGGCAACATAGGATTCATAGCTGAGAGGATATCCATTAGGTCCCTCGGGAAGGGTGGAGCCAGCATGTGAGAAAGCAAGAATGGTGTTGAACCATATTGCAGGTCCAAAAACTTCAGTAACAAGCTTCAAAAGTAGGTAGTCATTATGCCCAGTGTCAATTAGATCAAGCCGCTCAAAGTACAAAATGACATCTGGTGGGGATTTTCTAACGTATCGCTTGATTGAATTCATGATCTTCCTGTTTCTTCTCATACTACTTAGAGAGGAAGGCCAGAAGCCAGGAGTGTCAATAACTTTTACGTTGACTCCATTGATGGTTCCATTGACCTCATGGATCCGATCAGTAGCAGGACGAAATGCATCAGTTGCAGCCTTTGACTGGCCAAAAATTGAGTTTATGGTTGCACTCTTGCCAACTCCTGTTTTACCCAGGACTAGAATTTTCAATGAAAGCTCAAAATTACACTGCCCAACGGTGTCCTGCTCTATGGTCACTGGTCTAACTGTGTCACTTTTGAGATTTATTCTTTTTAAATCTGATTCCCCTGCTCTTATCAAAGTTGCTAGGTGTAAGCGATATAAGACCTTTGCCACCAATAAATCGTCCTGTGATTGCCCAAGGCCTTGCAGGACATGTAAGAACTTGCACCTAAGAGCCTCGATCTTTGATAATGTATCTAACTTTTTGCTGCCAGAACATTCATGGGGGTGAAACTCTTGACCTAGGGCTCGCTGTGGACCAAGGCACATGCTCTCTTGACTATCTAACGAGACAGATGCATCGGAAAAGGCTTGTGTCTCTACCACGCCACTCTCTCGAGTTGGACCTGACAAATAAAGCAAACGAAAACTTAATCCACAATTAAAGCATTGTGCAAATGATGCATGTTTAGAGTGTTATACTGACATTCATATATTAACAGAATTTGCATGACCCCAATGCTAGGTCCAAATATCTACTAACTGGGCAGTAGATACTAGATGAGAGAGCTTGGTGGAAATTTCATGATAGCCCCAATAACAAGAGTTCAAAATCAAACATTAACAAAATAAGATTTTCAAATATGTTGACGAACACAGGAGGCAGCTAGACTTGCAAACCGATTGTTTGGTTTCTCAACATCTAAAGCTGAATCCTATCATTCATCAGCCTAAGAAGAGTATTTGGTATTTACACTAACAGAAATGACATTGCTAGAAACAGAACCTAATACCAATAGGAAGCTTATGATGACCTCTTGCCACAGAACTTAAAGATCTTTCTTGAAATTTATTTATTTAAGCCATAAAAACCAATGCAGTAAACTTTGGATTTTCCATAATCATATGTCCTGAGATAGTATCTACTAGTACAAAAATTATACCCTAAGAAGGTGACTTGACTATTGGAACTAGTACCTGAATCAGAAAACTCTTCATCCTGAGGCTCATCGTTGAAAAGCCCTCCACTGCCAGATAGTGGTCTTGACATGGCCAACGTATTGGAGATTATCTGTGGAAAAGCCCAGTCCCTTATACTCTTCATCCTCCCTGAAATAAGACAGCAAATGAAGCAATGCCATACAGGTAATTATCAAAGTGCATAATGTTACATACACAGTTCCACACAGCATATGAAGCTAACATTTCTAGATAATAAGCACAATAGATTCGAAGGCAGAGATCAAGCAAACAGAAACAATCAAACAAATACTAATCCATCTTTGTAATGGAACAAGATTGTGGACAATAAAGTAATAAACTACCAATTTACAAGTTACAACAGCAGCTGCAAAATTTCTATGATCCAGAATTATTTGTTACATCATAATTTCGAATCACAGATGCTATTAGTTTTCCACAGAACAACTTGAAATCAAGGATCACGTGTTACAGTTAACTGAAACCACACCATGAAACAAATAGGAGAGTTTGAGGACATAAGTTGGTGAAAATAACGAAATTTATATGCACATCAAGTATGACGATCATTTCCATCCTCTGACCACCTACTATTATTGCACCTAACTTTACCGGCAATTGGACATTAAGCATAAAAATGACAAAGAAAAGAAGCTCAAATATGCACTAAATCATGATGAAATCCGATAAACCGTAAAATCTAGAAGTAGTAATCAGTAAGAAGAAAGAGTGAAGGAAGGAGAAACCTGATTTCAGCTGACGAGAGAAAAAAGCCTCAATTCCCAGAAGCGACACAGTCAAGCAAGTTCCCGAAAACCCAGGGAACCTGTGTCGCAGTTACCCCTGTTCAAATTACCACCGAAATTGAGAGAGAAGTCAACAAATTTGAATAGATGTAGAAATCGAAGGGTTTTCCATTGCGGAGAGGAAGAAGAAGCAATGAATCAATCAATCAGTGGATCTTATCGAAGGCAATCATTATAGTGTTCTTCCGGATAAAAACACGAATCACAACCACGCTCTTTTTGGCACATCCCGCTATACCCTAACAAAGATTGAGAGAGAGACGATAAGCTTGAGAACGCGTGGCATCAAAGGAAATGTGCTGAAAGCGTGAGGGAAAACGCGAATCCGGGGTGTCGTTTTGGTTTTTGTACAACTAACCAAACAACTGCCCTAAAAATCATTACGGTGAATTTTATTAACCCAAATCAAAAACCTTACCCTCTATTACAAAACACGCTTTGTCACGCATATAGCTATATAAATTCGGGGGTGCTCATTGAGCAAAAATATAAATCCGTGCACGAGTGGTTCATTCGAGCTCTATCACATGAGTTATGTCATCTCATATATAAAAATGTTCAAGTCGAGGTTACCGTCTTGTTTGGGTCTAATCGTATTTATATTTGACTACAACTATATTTGCATTGCCTGTCAAGTCAACTTGTATGTATCTAATTCCATTATACGTCTACATTTGAACATTAACATCAATATACACTAGTTCAACGTTAAATTGTAGTTCCATTATCCTTACATTACAAACAAGAGGATTTGTGTGATCGAAATCGAGAAGGTTTACCGTTTATGTCTCTATGAGTTTGTGCTTGTACGGAACCGATGGATTGAGAGGAGAGACTTACATTAGGTGATAGGAGAGAAATACATGAGGTGATAGGGTTCTTGAATTTCTTATGGTCAAACCTAGAGGTGTTGCGCCTAGTCTATCTAAAGTATTATGATTATGGTTTTGTAGAACAAAAAAAAGTGCATTTATTATAAAATTCTACGTGATGTAGGTTGGGCCGGATTTGTCTCCAAGTAAAATAATGACCCAATACCGTCGTAGGCTACTAGGTTGGGCCAGATTTGTCCCCGGGTAAAATAATGACTCAATACCGTCTTGTTTAATTATGGATTGGCCTTAGCAAGTTCAGGTCAAGTGATTGTACATACTTGCATTTTTATTCGGACGAGTCAGAGGGACCAACCCGGATATACACAAGCCTAGTAACACACTCTAAAAACCTTTTCCCATTCCTCTTCCCTCAAACAAAAACCCTTAATTTAAAAAATCATATTCCTCCCGACATTTAAGATCAAAAAAAAATAAAAAAAATCCATTCATGTTGTATGTTTTATTGTGAGTTTGAAAGTTGTTTCCTCTAGAAAAATCTTTTTTTTATCATAGAATTTTTATTTATTTTTGATATTGCACGGTAAACAATTAGGTTGAATTACCTTCTGAACACTCTCCATTCTAGGTATCCTTACGGATGAGGTCATGGGTTCATCCACTAACGGAGTGGATGAAGNGGCCGAAACCAACGAAAAGTGTATCCCATATCTATTGGGTTGTTAGAAAATTGGTGGTTTAAAGTGGTAGGAGAGAAGTTGAGATTTTGTAGTGTTTTTCAGGTGTAAATGTCCTTTTCCGCTTGTTTTTCCCCCCTCCTTTAGGTTGAATATCAATTTGTCTCGTTTAGTGAAGTTCTTTCATCCAACTTCAATTCATACAAATTGATATCAAAATCTAGATTGATTGATTACTAGACCAATTATGCCTTTCGTTTCAAAATGTTTTCTTTTCCTATTTTTGAGAATCTTAATGGCCCTTCATATTTTCACCATTGGGTGGAAGGGGAAAGGGGTGGAGAAAGGGATGTATTTGTGTTAAATGGGTGGATGGATGTGACTTGTAGGAGGGGGGTGATTGATTGATTTGTGTTAAATGGGTGGAAGTAAGATTGGGCATCTTAATCTTGGTGACTTTGTTTATATGTAACTTTATTGGTATCGTTCTCTTCCTTTTATTCAGTTCAATTCAGTATGAACAATGAACATTTGACTAATCTCGATTATGGAGCAAATAATATCTGCAAATATTTTGATGTTTCTTTAGTCTTATTTATGTTTAAGTTTATGTTTGATCTTTCGTTTTTTTTGTTTTTTAGTTTTTGTCTTCTTCACCCTCATTCCTATCCATATTCATTGCATATAGTGTTCAATGTTGATGATATTTTTCACCCTCATTTTTATAGACTTGATAAGCAACCAAGTCAAGAATCTCATCAAGTCTATAAAAATCTCAACCTTTTACCATCTTCTCGTTACAAGTTGGACTTTCATGTGAGATACAAAGTAACAGAGCTCCGTAATACCTTCAAAATTATTGCTCGTGGGTTTTTTGACTTTAACCACAATGACGGATAATTCAGTTTTACCGAAGTATCGAAAAGATGTCAAACGTTGTCGATCGACCGACTGACCCTATTTAGTAGACGTCTTGTAAAGTTAGATGTGAGTACGCAACGAAAAGGAGAATTTGTATTTAGGTATAGGTACGTGCGTTTATAAGACGCACAATAGTAGTGTGCGTGTTTCATGATGTAGGTATAATTTTTAACATGTCTAAAGTAATTTATCGACGTGTTTATAGTAATTTTTGCCCTAAAAAAATTTACTCAATTTTGTACCCAATATTCTAATTATATTGGTATACCATCTTATATATATTATAGGAGTAGTACTCCTTGTCACGTGTCACGTAGAAAATTGTTAACTGCCACGTGTCATTTCAACATTTAACCTACCTCCAAAAATTTTAATTAAGTTTATTCATTAAAAAATATTTAAAGAAATATGTATAAAAACATAGATTCTGCTGAAAAAATATATATAAAAATATAGATTTTGCTGAATCTCACAAGAAATTTGAACGTTTAATAAATTTCAACAACCAACAAAATAAAGATCTTTCTTAAAGAAATATTTATTAATGTATTATATAATAGATAAAAATATTAACATAATATTATATAATATATTATATAATAGATAAAAATATTAACATATGAAACAGTATTATAAGAAATATTTTTATCAAATCCCGTGCAAGGTACCGATAGTTTAGCTATTATAGTCCGTCCGCACAGCCGAGAAACTCGTCTCTATCCTCTCGAGTCTGAAGATTTTAGGCCCGTAGAAAATGGCGGGTGAGGGACAGCTTTCCGGGGCAATCGGAATCTAAAGATTGAAATACGTCAAATTGCCCAAACATTTTTAACCGTCAGTCATCTCTTTTCTACCAGGCGCAGACACAATCAAAGTTGATGGGGAAGAGAAAGCGAAGACTTCATCGCCCACCAGTCGCTCCTCTCTCCTCTCCAGGTTCATCTCGATTCTTGCATCTTTCTTCTTTCTGATTTTTGTTGATCCAGTTTATTCTTGTCATTGATTCCATCGCAAATGGTGTTGGTTTGTTCTTGATGATCGCATCGAGGTTCAGGAAGAAATTGGGGCTGGGTTTCTGCATGTTAGTTTTTTTTATCAAATCAGCTGTTTGCCAAATACAAATTTACAGAGATTATTGACAGAAGATTTCCAATGGATAGCTGTGAAATCGATGTCATGAAGGAGTTGTGTCTTTTGTTGAATTTAAAATCTACATCGTTTCTTTACCTTGCCTAAGTTGCCTTGCAACCAACCTACTCTTGAATTTGCATTTGCATTTGCATTTGCGTACATATAGAGGATGTTTTATTCATTATATTTCCTCTGATCTTGATAAAACTATTTTCTTCTTGGTATCCTTCCACAACTGCTAAACATGCATTTCTATTTGTATTACCAATTGGGGATCATTTCCCCGTGAATTGGTAGAGGGTCTGTGCTGTTTTAAAAACATAATCATAGTATGCACTTTTATCCATCCATTTTGAAAATAGATAAGCCTAAGATTTTCTATGGTTTTAGAAGAAGATTCAGTAGCATTAAACTCTCGCAAAGTCTCTACTTTTTCCAGCGTATCCAATCATCTAGGGGTTCAGTTAGCTTTGCACCTTGTTCAAACCATTTGGATGATGATGATGTTAATGTTGACAAAAGTGGTATATGAAAATGTTCAAGGACGGATCGATCTGTTTGTCATGACTAAGCGGTAGTCATGAATTAACACTGAATATGTAAGAATTGGTTCTTGATATAGCTCGTAGTCTCTTACTGATTTTGGCATTTTTGGTGTGGCTTTATCTCTCGCAGATGACATACCATGTTCCTCGGGAATGAAGCCATCATATACCGAGGTTGGTCTTTCTCACTTATGGCATAAAAACAATGTGTGAGAGGCCTCTTATTTAGAACAATTAACAGAGAGCCAAACATTGGTAATAAGCCATATGCTTGATGGTTTTATCTATTATTACATGCATCACTTCCTTTTATATTCAAGTGAAGAGTGCTAACAATAAAACTGACTATATTTACCTCAGACAATAAATTTAAATGAAAAAGGAGGACATATATAGGTGTGATGTGCTACATTCCAAATTGAAAGGATGCTATAAGCTTGAAAATCATCATTCAGAAAAATTCCAAAACCTCAGTGGCACTATGTAAACTCCCAATGAGGAGGAACGAACAAAAAATTATAGATAGCCAAACGAGATTTCATCGTTAAATACTATTTTCAAATTTTTTTTAATGAGGAAGTGCGTCTAAGTTGCAATGTGTACTCTGTTTATAGTTGCCTATTCTGTGTACCCTTATAATGAATTTATGCTTCCAATTAATCTCAGCAGAAACCACCAAATCAAATTAGTACTATAGTAGAGCAGCCTCGTTCATCTGCTGAACACATCATGGGTAGTAATGAGCAACAAAGTGTACCACTTTCCCAATCTCATCAACATCATCAGCATCACCAGAATCCTGGGCGGTCAACATACATGAAGCGCTCTCGTTACCGTGGCCACCATTATCCCCGGTATGGTCTAGGTTTCAACTATAATACATATCATGCCAAGAACAATTCATCTTATGATCATCACGTACCATTCAAAGCAGGCAATACATGGAACTCAGAATCGGGATATAATACTGGTACCTTCTCCTCTCCTATCTCTTTTTTTTTTCTCAGAAAGATTGTGTAAAAAGTAAGAGGATAAAAAATCTTCTGTTACTTGAATTGGACTATTGAGTACATTAAAATTTCAGAAACATCCAAAACAAATTTCTGATGCAAATGTGGTTTGCAGAGAGTAGAGAGAGAGCATTTTATAAGCAGGAAAGGATACGATCGAGCAACACAGTAATGGAGGTAGTACCGTGGGATGATGACAATATAGTCTGTGGAAGATGTCAAAGACTATTGCGACAAAAGCATACTATAGGTGGTAACAGTTTGCTAACCAGTGAGCCTTCTGTGGTTGCGGTATTAGTTTGTGGTCATGTCTTCCATGCCGACTGTCTAGAGCAAGTTACTCCTCCTGAAGATGCCAGTGACCCACCGTGTCCTTTGTGCCCGGAATCTCCATCAAACAATGAGGCTGCACGAGTATAACTATAGAAAGGTATCCAAGGAGATGTACATATTTGTTAACATGTTAGCCAGTTGAGATTAGTCTAGGAGCCTGTTTGTACATACTCTAGGATCTTACCCATAAGATCTGACAGATCGAAGTTTTTGCTGTTATAAAAAGCAAGTTTCTGCAGTTGTGTATTCTAGTTTGTTACTGACTATTGAAGCGTTGGAACAAATCAAATCAAACAATTATAAAATCGTCAGAATTAGGAGAAAGAGTTGAAACAACTTATACGATTATAATATATCATCTGTATTGTCTACAGGGAAAAAAAAAAACTATTTTGACTGAATGCATGCGTTATAACAGCCTACCAAATGGTCATAAAAGAGAAGTCTTAGATTTGAACTTCAAACTGTCCAACATTATGATTTTCATTATAAATGGGGAAGCCTCACCCTACTGGTCCTCGACCTTGTCTGTCTGCATCGATAACAAGCCCAGGTGCTACCATGTTTAGAACTAGAGAGAAACAGAAAGGAAAAGACTCGGAAGAGTCTCTAACTTTACATTTTATGCTGTACAAGAAACCCCAAAAAAGATTCAATCAAGGGTTGCCTTGCACGTCTTCTTGTTGTGACCAGCGCCCAGGCATCTAGTGCATATAACTGTTCTCTTACTTGGGTCCAGTGGCTTCATTTGCTTTACCTTATCTTGTTCAGAGCGTCGAGCTGAGCTAGGAGGAAGTACCTCCACTTCTTTCGAGGTACTACGCCTGTTAACCTTCACAATTTCAGAGGAACGCTCTTTGCTCTTCACAATTTCAGAAGGATGCTCTTTCCACTCCATGATTTCAGAGGGGTGCTCTTTTTCCTCCAAGGTTTCAGAGGGAAGCTCACTGCCCTCCACCGTTCCAGATTGACAGTGTTGCACAATTTCAGAGGGATGCTCGTTATCGGTCATACCATTGACATTTTCAGAGGGAAGCTCGTTACCATTCACATTTTCAGAGGGACGTTCGTTACCATTCACATTTTCAAAGGGATCATCGTTATCATTGACACCAGAGGAAAGCTCGTTGCCGTTCACATTTTCAGAGGAACAGTTGGGTCCCTCCACATTTACAGAGGATTGCTCGTTTCCCTCCACATTTTCAAAGGAATGCTCATTGGACTTCACATTTCCAGTCTTTTGAGATGAAAGTTCAATCCCCTCCATATTTTCAGATGTAAACTCAATGCCCTCCAGATCTTGAGAGGAATCCTCATTGGCCTCATCTGCAGAGACATCACCGCTGACCTTTTCAGGGAGAGGAACTATGGGGTTGGAGTAAGTAATGCTATAGCGATCAATTGTGAAGAATGGGGAACAATAGTCATACACATCCCTACCCATGCAGTTGAAGACTGCCATGGCATGGCAGCAGGGTATTCCTGTAACTCTCCAGACACCACAACTACAGTACATAGTTTCAATGTTGAACACATTGACAGCATTGGTGTACTCATCACGAACCTCAAAAAGGAATTCGGTGGAGAACAGAACTTTCTGTTTATGTGATTTCAAGACTCGGCTGCGCAGGATTCCCTCCTTGGTTGGAGTTAACTTCATAGACCACCCACTTGATTCTGTTTGACGCTCATTTATCAACTCTGACATCATATTCACCACTGCTTCTATTTTGCGAGTTATGGGAAATGCTTTCTCTTCTTCCATCAACTTGTCCACTTGCTCTAAGGGATTCTCAGTAATATAGTTGAATTGCTCTCCAACGAACATTGAACTTGCCCAGTGTTCTGGCCCACTTTGCAGGAGCCACTCGTGAGATGACGGGGATATTTGTTTGATCTCTTCCATGTACCTTTTGAATTTATCAAGCCGGGTTGCATGAGCAGCGTTTGTCAGACTTTGCGACAAAAAGCCCCTACCCTCCCCAGAAAATGGACCCTTCATGTTAATATTAAAGCTGCCAATGAGATGGGGTAAGGAGTAACCAACGTAAGCATTTTCAAATATCTTCAAAATAGATTCCTTTAGTAGTTTCTCAGTATCAGTTACCAATGTCAAGATCACGGAAGCAGGGATGGCAGCCTTCAGCTGCTCCAGAAACCAAATCCAGCTATCTTCGTTCTCAACATCCACAACCGCGATTGCTAATGGGAAAAAGCCATCATTGCCATCTAATGCAACAGCCAGCAACAAGGACTCGTGATATTTGGATCTCAGTGACGTGGACTCAAGGAAAAGGAGGGGGCGGCATCCATTCTGGAAACCAAATGCCAAGGCGTGAAAGCACAAGAAAAGACGTTGAAACCTTTTGTCATCACCCGTAACAAGCTCGACTAGAGTGCCCGGGTTCATTTCCACAACCTTCTTACAAAATTTAGGCAGGTCACCGTATGATTCTGCTTGTGAACCCAGTACTTCCACTTTAACATCCTCAATTGCTCTCCTTACTAGATACATTTTCACCGGTATCCCAAAATCATGTGAAATTCTTCTAGCAACCTCCTTGGGTTTAGTATGTGGGGCATCTTGCAATATATCTTTCACCACAGTCACCAGCCACCTCCTTGTTGGTTGGGCACTCTTTCGAGATTCACCTCCGCATGTATGGGATTTGACCATCTTCTTTATCCTAAATGTTTGTCCAGCTTGCACTTTGGAGGCATAAATTCTCCAAGGGCAACCTTCGGCTGCACATTTGCAACTGACTCGAGTAGCATCACTCTTTTTCAACTTATATGCAAACTGATGCGCAACAGCATACCTTCGAAGTGCTTCACGAAATTCATCCACACATTTGAATTCCTGCCCAACACCAGTGATCGCTTTCTTCCAAGAAGCAACTACTTGCCCAGGAGCAACATTATCTAAACTAAATGGGGAATGGAAATCTTCAGGATCACTTTCAGAGGGTAAGGCATCTACTTCATCAGCCAAATCAGCTAACGTTTTACGGGGTTTCTTTCTCCTGGTTGAAGACCCCCTTTTCTTTATATCGCCTGTAACAGTAACAGTTCCATTGTCAGAAGCAAAGGTGTTTGAGGCTGCTGCACGCCTTCTCTTTTTTACAGCATCAGCTGGCGTGGACACCATACGAACTGATGTATTACCACCCATATCAGTAGAATTCGGACTCATGAGAGAGGTTTCAGGAACATAGCGCTTGTATCTAGCATTTTTTGGAACATAGGACTCAGATGAGTCATCAGAAGCCTCGGAGCTAGAAGTAGTTCCTGAATAGCTGCTGTCGGAGGTATCTGCAGGTAATACATCACAAGCAGTGCCATGGTCCACAGTCTCAGCAACTTTAACTCCTTTTACCCTGCGGGTACAAAATCTAGTAAGTGAAATTTCATCACATAAAATAGGAAGAGTACTAAGATCAAGAAATTCTGACAGCATATCCTAGTATAATTATTATAATGAATAGATTGAGCAGTCAGCAGTATCAGGCCGTCTCCTCCAGATTCTTTTGCATATATTGGATATTTGGATTGAACTGAAACAGTTTCTAACTGCTCTGGTATTTTGTAAGTAGTAGTCTGTCAACTAGTGATGCTCTTAGATTATGGTGGAGTAGAACATATTTATAATTTATTTCTCAACTTACAAGCATAGATACAACTTCTCAAGTCAAGACAACAGGTCCCTCAAGGTAGCAAGACCAACTAGCTTCTACATACATTAGACTAGATACAATTAAGGGCGCTGCATTGGGCTATTATGAGCACATAATGCAAAAATGTCAAAGATTTCATAATTTGCCACAAAATTACATATTCTAAGTGATATACCTGCCAGTAGCCCCTTTCACCGCATTATTGTCAAAAGCGTCCTTTCCAAAGATGTAAATATCTGCTGTCACCGAATTCTCATGGAAGCTGAGCATTCTTATCAGGTCTTTGTTATTCCCCAAGTTGATAAGACTACGGTTGTTTCCAGGAAGGAAATACTTTATAGAAACAGATTTGTAGGCAAAATTGCACATTTCAGCCAACTTCAGCTTAAGATCATCAAAAACTGTATCACTGCTTATGTTCACAGCATTAGCTTCTCCTCCCTCATATGAGGAAGAGCCGTCTTCATTTCTACTAAACTCACCTCCATAGTGGCAAATTAGTATGAGCTTCCCCTTCACCATCTCCCATACAACTCCAATAGGCCAAGTCAACCAAACAATAAGAACAATCAATTACCATAGTAATGCAACAAACTCGTGGAAAATGAATTGAAAAGCTGTCACAGACAGGAGAAAATCTTCTAACCCAGAATTTGAGATTGAACATATTAGCATAAATTTGTTTTTTTTTTCTTTTTCTTTCAAGAAGTCTAAAGTCATGTCAAATGAAACTGCAGAAAATCTCAAGTCTCGCATTACTACCTCAACAGAGGGAAAAACTAGATCATTCGCACTCATGGCAGGACGACTACAGTCAACCATTACGACATCACAACCATACGAACCTGAAGCTAATCAGTAAAGGATCAAATGCGGTAAACTTGAGCCATTAGCTCATTAACTCCAATTTCGTGCAGTAATTCGGTAAGTATACAGGAAATTTTTAAAGGATTGATTGGAATGCTATGAAATACGTGGTATTTAAAATTAGAAGCGAAAAACATAGACGAGGAAGAGAAATTAGAAGTTACCAGAGGGAATTCGGCTGGTGAATCCTTCAATTAGGGCAAAAAGAGAGAAACTCTAATTTGGGGATGCGAAAGAGAAGGGCTTGGAACTGAAGTCAAGTCTTGAAGACGGGGCTGAAACTGAAAATAAAATGTGATACGGTGAGCTAGGTTTCTCACTTGTGGTTTCTTTTTGTAAATATTTACATAAAAACCAACACATATTAAGGCGTCGCACAAAATCATTCACAAATCTCTACAACTTTATCGTATATTATACAAAATTACAAATTCATAACTTTATGCTAAGGGATTATGATAAAATAACTTGAAATTTTGATCCATCTTAAAATTATATTTTTAAAAGGTAAAATGGTGATAAATAACACTTAATTTTAGGGTGGTTGCGTTTGGTGACACGAACTTTTAAAAACTCAAAATAAAGCACAAACTTTGGTGGGTGGTTGCGTTTTTTAGCACAAGTCTGATACCGGTGAAATGTCCGGTTTATTTTGCCGATGTAGCGCCGGAAAATGATGATTTGGCATATTTTTTTACTTTTTTGACACCTATGTGTATTGACCTTTTATTTTTCTATATAAAAACTATAATACAAAGTACAAAATTATATACCACAAAAAAAATTTGATATTATAAATTTTGTATGGGTTGATATGTAGGATTTTCTAAATATATGTATTTTTTAGTATCAATATTTAACATTAATTTTCTATACATGAAAATACTCCATCTTATAAATAAATTTAATTTGAATATATATATATATATATATATATATATATATATATATTTCCCCGATTATAACAATTTATTGTTGGTTTAAAAATGTATTTTTTCCCTTGAAGAAGAATAAATATTTAAGTAGTGGCCTCACAATATAGGAAGAAAGTTGTGTTTTTAAAAAAGTTTTATTATATTATTTTTTAGTTATAAAATTTTAATACACATAAGTGTAAAAATAATTAAAAAAAGTAAAATTATCATTTTCCGGTGCCACATCAGCAAAATAATCCGGACATTTCACCGGAATCAGACTTGTGCTAAAAAACGCAACCACCCCCAAAGTTTGTGCTTTATTTCGAGTTTTTTAAAGTTCGTGTTACCGAACACAACCACCATAAAGTTGGTACTATTTATCATCATTTTGCCTTTTTAAAATGATAATTTTGTAGAAGTACTGACATATAGTATTGAATTTTTTTTCCTTCTCATAATAGATTTTCTAAGTGCATTTTAAAATTCTCATAATTAATTTGATTTGTGAAATACATATGACTAACCATCAATAAACTATTTTTAATATACTTTCCTGTTTTAGTATTAGGAGTGAGAAAAATCAATCCAATTCGATGACCTGAATCAAAAAAATCCGTTCATCCAATCTAAAAACCAACAAATTTTGATATTCGTTTTGATCTAATCCGGAAAATATTTCTAGATTATCGGATCGGATACACATCGGGATTTTAGGACTCAGATATCTATATATTTCCGGATCATCGGATATCGAGATATTCTCTGCTATGCATAAATCGCCGGATTTTCACGGATATCAGGATAGCCCCGGATATTCCCGGATATATGGTTATTAAAAAAAATTTAAAATAAATGAGGCAATAATGCATTTTTTTTTATAGGATATCAACTATGTACTTGATTTTATTATTGGTGTGCAGTTTGTCAAATTAATAAACCGTTCATTTTGGACATTAAGTTTTCCCTCTTTCATTTTTATTGCTCCTCTTATCACTCGATAGTCAACCAAAGGAGGACTCCATTTGCAACCGTTCGTATTTCTCGTCTCTTACTCGAGATTTACTTCATCTTCTATCACTCGTATTCCAGTTTGAAGAAGAAATCATTGTAGGGTCTGATTGTTCCCTTACTCGCTCGGATTCGCACATCTCCAACCATTCACTCATCTATCCTCTATCGGTGCTCCATTGTTTAAGGTGAGTTTTCTACTCGTTGTTTTCGGTTTTAGGGTTCTGATTTCTACTCGTATTAGGGGTTTGGTTTTATGGACCTCTATCGTTGCTCTGGATAGAATATTGTTCATTTGTCCTACTCCATGTTTTTTTGTTTTATGGGTTCTGATTTCTACTCGTTTTAGTTTTGATTTTATGAAGTTTAGTGTTTAGATTTATACACATGTTAGGGGTTCCAGATTCAAACAAATGGTGAGTCCTAATTGGTTACGACATTCTAAACCAATTGAAGATCCAGAGAACTGGCACCTTATTACAATCATTCCCTCTAATTTGCATGTTGTAGAGGGAACAAGTAAAACTCATCCCCAAAGCATGGATGTAACACCCCAAATCCGCGGGTCTCGAGGTGCTACGGGCGAGACCTCACAATGGGTCCCGACCCTTAGTATGACAACAATTTCACCGGACCTTTCAACATGGCACAAATAAAGGCGAAACTTCAAAACGTTTTTAATGTATGCGGAAACCCGAAAAGTACGAAACTACAACTTGGAAACTCAGTCGAGTCCTCAAAACAACGTAAATAGATCCGAATCCTAAACATACGACAATATCCATAAATGACAACATGAAAAATGACTCCAAACATCCCCGTCCTATAATGTACGGAGACCCCGACTGTCCACTCCTTCGCCTCACTCGGCGGCATCCCTAACCTGCAAGTCATCTACACGATCGGTTTAAAACCGTTAGCTAATATTCTAGGCATTAGAAAAGCGGTGAAGGCACAAACACATCCATAACACAAAACATAAATCATACAAGTCCGGTTCTTTTTCTTTTATTATTAAGTCGTATTCCAATCTAGTTCAACTTCTTTTGTGACACGAGACCCCAATGGTCTCGCCTCGGTCCCTACTTACCGGCAAGGAATGGTACGGATGCATCCGTCCATCTAACCCTCCGGGCTAGTCGCCGAGAATCCCCTAGACCTCACTATGGGCTAGGCAGTATTGTCACCGCCCGTTCTCATACACTTGGGCCAATATAAACATATATATAAAGTCGGTGGTCCTAATTACCGGTTTCATCGTTATAACATAAAATAACACACACCACCAAACACACAACAATACTAATACATAAAATACGAGCTAAGTAAGTCCGAAGACTTACCTCATCCCAAACGCTATCTCACAAAAACGCTCACGCTTCCCTTGGGAAGAAGTACTCAACCTGTTCACAACAAGGTATCCATAAAAACCCGCTCGACTCGAGAAGTCTAGGACTTCTACACAAATGACCTACGCAGGATCATTTGACTCGCATTCTAGGACCGCATCCTAGAGTCCAACATAATTACCGTCAATAATGACATAAAAGCCAACTAGGTCTAATCCCGCTCCTCACATTCTCTTGAGGTCTCAAAAGCTGCTACTTGGCATTTCCTCTAAGTTATGCTAATTTCAACCTATCATGATACTACTGAACATAATTAGATCGATATGAATTCGTGACTTTTTATCGGAATTCGGAACCTAGCATGAAATTACACAATTTAGCCCATACGCTAAATTGATCATCAAATATAATATATCGAAGCCTATTATAAAACTCGTTCATAGATTCCGAGGTTAAAACTCGCTAACGTATTATCCGGGGCAAATATACATTTCCTAAGTCATATGGGTCAAAACCGTAATTATAATTTATGGGGCAAAATATGCAAAACAAATAAGTTTGGGCCATTTCTATAATTATAAAACTCGGCCAAATATTGTAATTAAGTTTCTCGGCATTTTTGCAAATCCTGGAAACATGTACGTAAATTAAAACCTTGGGTCAAAATCAGTAAATAACTAACAGAGGGCATATTTGCAAATACTGAAAATATGGCTATAAACTGTAAAGTAAGGTATGGGAGGGAAAACGTAATTATACCCAAAGTTGGGGCCCCGATTGTGATTAAGCACAAGGCCTCAACCGGCACATCTGCACGCTCCCGGTGACGACGAAGGCAGGCAGCAGCCGGTGGTGAACAGGTTCGCGCAAGGCTGGCGGCGACACGCAACAGGTTCGGTCTGAGCAACGGCTCGCGTAGAGGAGGGTGGCTGGTGGCGCGGCTCGACTAGGCGAAGGCGCCAGCAGGTAGTGGCGGACAGGGCCGGCGCAGATCTGGTGGACTCGAGGGAAGGCCCGAACAGCGGCCTGAGCGGGAGAGAAGGAGAAGGCCGTGACTCGCGCAGGTCCGGGTGGTGGGTAGACAGGGGCTCCTAGCGGTGGCTCGGTCCGGCTCCGGCGGCGGCGTGACGGAGGGGAGGAGAGGCTCGTGCTCAGGAGTAAGGAAGAAGGAACGAGATCGGTGGAAGAGATGAAACTGGGGAGGTGATCTGGAGAGATGAAGGCACCAGAGAAGAGGGAGAACGTGAGGGAGAGAGATTGAGGGAAGGCCGAGGCTGCAGGTGGGGCGAGGGGTCGGGCTAGAGGGTAGAGTAGCGGGGAGGTGAGAGCAGGGCTAGACGAAGGGAAGTGGTGTAGAGCTAGGAGTGAAGAGGACCGAGGGGTCGGGTGATGCCAATAGGCGTGGGAAGAAGAAGAAAGGAGATCCGCTGGCATGCAGGGTGGGGCCCGAGAAGAAAGAAAGAAGAGAGGAAGAAGGCCAGCTTGACGTGGGGTCCGGGGTGACGTGGCGGTGGGCCCAGCTGACGTGGAAAAGAAGGGGAAAGAAAAAGGGAAGGGAAAAAAAGAAAATAATAGGACGGGTTCAAAACTCGTGAAATAAATTCCGTAACGGATGTTACGGGTCGGAATATTTTCCGACATTCTCGTAAAAAATTTATTTACGGGTTACGGGTCGGAAATAATTTCTGAACAATTCCGTAAAATAATTTACGGAAGGAGAAATAAAAAGGTACATTTATTTCCAAAATTCCCGGACGTTACAATGGAAGCATTTTTTAACTAGTTTATTTACAATTTCTAAATAGATTTGTATGTTGGATATTAGCAGGTTGCAGAGGGAACTAGCATCTTTGTTTTATATGGAGTTTATGCAAGAAAATCTCGAGTATTTTTGTATGTTGGGTTTCTGCCAATGATTTGCATTTGCATGTTGTAGAGGGAACTGACAACTTTGCCCCTGATTTAGATGATGTGTATTTGATATTGTCTACTTAATATTGGTATTTCATATTGGATCTTTGATTTTGTGATCAAAATAAAATGTCAATGATGTATGTAGTATCATTTTTAGCATCTTTGATCAACTTTAGCATCATAATGTTAGTTGTATTGTTGATGCTTTTTGTCATATTGTGTATTAGATGTTTGGTATTTAATATCATGTTTTATTTATTCTTAATACAACCATCCTAGTCTAGGGTGAAATCACATGAAAAAAAACATACTCCTATAAAAGTGAGTACCTTCTAAACTATATTTATCATAGTTTTTGTTTAATTCCAATACTATTGTATGTTTTTCTTGCAGTTCATGTACATATGGCTTGAGACGGTCAAACTAGAGAATTCTAGAACTAATAACTACCCAAGGATGTCCTTGATTCCATTCCTTCTTGAAGGTTTGTTTGAAGGAGACAAAGATACGTTGTCAAATGGTATCTTTGATGATGTTATCAAAAATGGGAACAAGGTTAAGGACTTCCAACCAGCTTATACAGTTTATGCTTTTATGTGAGGTTCTTACAAACCAAATCGATGTGGTTTGACATAAAAAACAAACTATTGAGGTTTGGGCTAGTTGAGTTTTCTGATATAACTCCTCCAAAATGTGCAAAACTAGACGATTATGAAGACGAAATCAAAGATGTTGATATGAAGACTATGGTGGGATATGATAGATGTTCTATTGCCCAGTTAGAACATATATATAAGGATGAACTTGTTGATTATGAGAACAAGCTGAAAATGACATTAATCTTATTTGTTGAAGGTGTTTTGGTAGCAAGGGATAAGAAGACCATGTTATCCCGACTCACCATAGACCTAGTCTACGATATGGATGCATTCAATAGGTTTAACTGGGGTTGGCATTCCTATCTACATACTAAGAATTTCCTACAGTCTAGTGAGCCCGCCAAAGAAAGAGCTAGTGAGAACTATAACATAGGTGACTTTTCCATTGCTTTGCAATTTATATTATTTGTTACATATTGTCTTATATGAATTCCATTTTATCTTTCTCTTCATTTGCTTTAGATTAATCACGTATTTATTGTTTGTAGATCATGGTATTTGAGGTCATCCCATCACTACCACCGATGTTTGCAACTGTAGATCCAACTATGAAATCTCTTTGTTTGAAGTATCAATCACATACCCAAGCAAGGAAAATTGTTGGTTAGTAAGGCTATCAAATCTATTGAGGGTCATGAAGAGAATGGTGATGTTGATTGGTGGGATTTTGAGGGTAAAGATTCAAGACTAGATGTTTTATTTGAATTAGTATTTTTGCATGTTCTTTGACCATTATTAGACCCAACAATGAAGGAGATATGCAAAAACCGAGAAGGTGTGTATGATAAGATATTGGTGATATCTAAGTGTTACTTTGGATTTTTTTTCATGATTTTTGTTATATACTTATTGACATGCCTAAAACAATCAAGGTGGTTGTTGAACAAGATTCTGATGAGGATGATTTTGTTGATCCACAAAGAGAGAAGTTGCACAAAAACTAGTTGAGAAGAAATATTTGGAAAAAAAAAACTTTGAAATGTCCACACCTAATGCTCAATTGTCACGGTAATTATTAAATGATTGGGTATCAATATGTTAGGTATCACATGTTTGGGTATTACATCTTGGGTATTAATAACATGATTGGATGTTAATGACATGATTGTGTATCAATATATTGTTTATTACATGTTCATGTATTAATGTTGGGTAAGTGGTTTGGGTATTACATCTTGGGTATCAACATATATATATATATATATATATATATATATATATATATATATATATATATATATATATATATATATATATATATATATATATATATAGTATTATCTTCATTTTGAACATAATAATTTGATGGATTTGTTGTTATTCAAAGAGGTCCAAGGGCAAAGATCCTATAATTGATTCATCAATTGATGATATGTTGTCTGGAGTTGACCCACTAATCAATCCTAAGACGATGGTTGATGATGTTATGTGAGTATATGTTCTAGTAGATAGTTTATAAGTTTGTTAAAAAAGTGTAGTAATACGATGTATTATATATTTCGATGCAGTGGTGACCTCAATCAACCGGATTGGGTATCCACCATTCTGGACAAGTTAAATGAATTAAATCATGGACAAATGCAGTTGGCCCAACAAGTTGAGGAAAGGGCGGACAATAGAGCACTTTGTTTCTTACTCTAGGGATTTGGGTGTTTTGTATAACAACCTGAAGTTGTTGTAGTCCAAGATGGTTGGATGTTATTAATAACATGATCGAAGCAACCTGAAGTTGTTGTAGAACAACCTGAAGTTGTTGTAGTCCAAAATGTGTGTGGTAATGATTGTGAAGATGATGACCCTGTAGAGATTTTGGAGGATGACATTTCTAAGGTATATAACTTTGTTATATTACAGTTTTATGTATATGGTAATTATATTGTATATAATTGAGTTATGAATGTGATTTATGATGATATTTTCCTCCTTCAAATGTTGCAGGATATATTTCAACTGAACCTATACGTAAGGTGAGCTTATGGTTGCGGAAAGAAAGTCAATTTAAGAAGACACTCTTCATGAGCAAGATTAAGATACCCAAAACTCCAAAAAGTAGTTCCATTCCTAGAGTTGAGTGGGAAAGTTTGTATAATTGGGTGAAGGACCCGGAAGACAAATGGAGTGTTACAAGATACATTCATACAGTTTCAAAGAAAACTTTGGAGTTAGTACTCAAGCGGTCTGACTGAATTTGGGATAAGGTAAAAATCTATATACCCAATTTGTGCATGTTTTATTTTTAATATGCACTTTTTATACTTAAATGATGTAATATGTTGTTATTTTGTTACAATAAATAGATGAACTGATTATGCTTCTTCGCAAAGCTGTTATTGACTATCCTGATTGCTACAAATGTGTTGCCATTTTGGGATGTAAATGGGCAACTACGTACAATCACAAGCGTTTCCTGAAATTATCCGAGGTTGGCCCTGATAAGTATGAAGATTTTGGGGACAAAATGTATGATATTCTTACAAGAGATGAACTAGCCTTCTTCCGGAAGGATTTGTATGAAGTTGATGTTATATATTCACCTTACCAAATTCTTGGCAACCATTGGATCACATTGGAAATAAACCTTCTCCATTGGTGCATATACGTTTGTGATTCCCAACCTGACCTACTCAAAGAAGATAATTAAGTTGATTAAATTGTTACAACCTCTTTCTTGCAGATTGTTTTTAGAGAATGAAAAGGATAAAACAATGTTTTTTTAATAAAACATTCAAAATTTAGTTCAAAAGTCTATTTAAGTGAAGATTAAAAAAAATAAACAAGTCAAATTTGAAAATAATCTTCTATCTTCAAAATATTCAAATATGTAGTTTAGCGTGAGAACAACGCGTGACAAATCCGACGTTGCGTAATACGGTATTGACAAGTGAAAAAAGGTGAGATAACTTAGTGCGAGGATGAAAAGTGGCCCGTGTTCACTTTAGATTTGAGAAAGAGTTAAGGAATATATCTTGAAGAAATGGATAAATATGAAAATATGAAGATATCAATTTTTTAAAATGTGATATATTGGTGTGCCATATCTTCTTGGTAACTGATTTGAAATTATTTGAGGCGTGGCGTAATCTCCTGATTTTTCTAACGGTGGGAAGAAAGTGAAGGATCATTCAACCTGATGAGAAAAATGTGGCATAACAAAAATCATCTTCTCTTAGTCCAATTGCGAGCGAGGTCTACTAATCAAACAATTGAAGAAGAGATCAAAGCTACTTGTTAGTCGGCGTTCATATTATATTTCAAAAACAAGCAATTCAGAAGTAGTCTACGCACAATCGAATGCGTACATATATGGAGGAAGGGAAGGGGACTGCATGCTCGTCTTCGGAGCTTAGGAAGCCATTCCTTCACACAGGGAGTTGGTATAAGATGAATGCTCCGAAGCCATCGAGTATGTTCGGCTCGTCGTTACAGCTTAGTGATGCATCTGTCTCCATCTTCTTTTGCGTTCTCGTTGTCGCTCTCGGCCCCATCCAATTTGGATACACCGTACCGCCTCCTCATCTCTCTTTCTATGTTTTTGCCCTATTTCTAATTTAGGTCAAACATAGCGATTCTGAATTTTGGTTAGGTTTGTCGTGAAGTTAGGGTATTCATCGCCGACGCAATCGCAGATCATCTCAGATCTTGGGATCACAGTTAATGATGTGAGACTCGCTCTTTCCAAAACTTTTTTCTCTTTTCTCTTTATGATGGGGTGGTACTGGTTTATTATTCATATTTCTAGATGTCATCGTCCATTTATGAAATTTTAGTGTATACAAATAAAATAATTTTTAATTTCTAAAATTATTATATTTACGTTCTTAAGAATAAATAACGTAAAGTAACTCCAAACAATTATTATTTCTTGAAAAAGTAAAAAAGAAAATAAGGTAAGTAATTTAAATCTTCTATTAAATTTAGGTAAGTAAAAGAGATTTACCATTAATTTTATGATATATTTTCTTCAGCTTTAAAATAATATATATATAATTTTTCTTTATGGTCGTGTCCTTGCATCGTAGGCTTTCATAACTCATATATAAACATAGAATGGTTGATTAGATTTTAATTGAACCGTTATCCTGAACAGTTTTCCGTGTTTGGATCGCTTGCCAATGTGGGAGCAATGATTGGTGCCATAGCTAGCGGACAAATTTCAGAAAATATTGGAAGGAAAGCGGTACGTAACAAACTTGTCCCGTCTACAAACTTTGAATATATGGGGTTTCATGCTATATACATTGTGTTAATTTGTTCCTTCACAGTCGTTGATGATCGCTTCAATACCAAACATTCTTGGATGGCTTGTTATATCGTTCGCAAAAGTGAGTAGGTAGCACTTGTAAAACTCTTCTGCTAATATGTGATCTAATTGCTTCTTCATTGTGCTTGCTTAGGATTCCTCTTTTCTCTTCATGGGAAGGTTATTAGCAGGCTTTGGAGTCGGCATTATTTCTTTTACTGTAAATCTCTCTTCATTGTAATATATATTGCTATTTTCAATTACCTCCAAAAGTGATCACCTCATTGGCAAACAGGTCCCTGTATACATTGCGGAAATAGCTCCTCAAAACTTGAGAGGGACTCTTGGAGCCGTGAATCAGGTATTTTTGTTGCATTTTCATTCACTTTTTTTCATAAAGAATCAAATTTTCTCTATAGCTTGCAGTGACAATTGGAGTGATGGTTGTTTATCTACTTGGGATTTTTGTTGGTTGGCGGACACTAGCTGTGATAGGTACCGAGCCTATGTCTTTCGTATATTACATATATATTTCGAAGAACAATATGATTGATTTTGCAATTATACAGGTGCATTGCCTTGTGCAGCTTTAATACCTGGTTTATTTTTCATACCCGAATCTCCTAGGTGGCTGGTAATTCAATAATCAAATACACCTTCCGCTTAGTTGATTGATCTCATCATCTACATTTTACAATATGTTACTATGTTACTATGTTACTATGTTTTAGGCCAAGTTGGGGAAATTGGATGATGTTGAACTGTGTTTGCTAGTGCTACGGGGATTTGATGTAGATGTATCCATTGAATTGGATGAAATTAAAGTATGCACTTCACTTGTTTCAATCTCTTTATGAAATTATGAAAATATTGTAGCTAATTCTATATTTGGGTGTAGAAAGCTGTATTATCAACATCAAATAAACGTACAACAATACACTTAGCAGAGCTGAAGCGGAGAAGATATCGCAGTCCATTGTTGGTAAATGGTTTCTTTCTTCTTCTTTCATTTTCATGATACTATACTTGACAAAAAAATTAAAATCTCAATTTCATATATGTGACTACTTCTGCAGTTAGGAATTGGATTGCTTATGCTACAACAACTAAGCGGCATTAACGGTGTCATATTCTATTCCAACAAAATATTTAAAAGTGCAGGTTAGAAGCACAATTCCTTTGTTAGAGTGGAATCTCATCATCGTGTATGTAGATAGATATGCATTAATTTAGCTGGATCAATCTTATAGGTGTTTCTGGAGGGAGCATTGCCACATTTGGCCTAGGGGCAATTCAGGTGAGATGCATAAGTTGTAAATGTCAAACAAGAAGCAATCTACATTACATATGGTGCTTCATGTCAGGTTGTTGCTACTGGGATTGCCACTTGGTTGATGGACAAAGCCGGGCGAAGGATTCTTCTCTTAGTAGGTGTTCCTTGAGAACTGTTTGAAAAGAATTTTCAGATCGAAAATAAGTTTATTTCTTCTACAGGTATCTTCGATTGGAATGAGCATCAGTTTGATCATAGTGTCCGGAGCATTTTACATAAAGGTTACTTGTATCTTTGATCACCGTCTACATTACAAATACTTTTCTCTTGATTTATTTTGTCTAGGATTGTCTTCAGGAGGCTGTATCAGTGGAATCCAACATTTATAGCGCCATGGGATTAATGGCTGTAGCTGGTGTTGTGGTATGCTTCTCTTAACATACATAGTTTTGTGTAACCTTGTCACTTGTTAATGTTTTTGGTATTCTTTCTTGCCTGATAGGCTATGGCAATATTCTTTTCTCTGGGTGTTGGACCTGTACCTTGGCTTATAATGTCCGAGGTGATTTAAAGATTTAAATTGAGTGTAATTGTGAAACAGTAGGAGTTTAAGGCATAATTTGAGTTTTCTATTAATCAGATTTTGCCAGTGGAGATAAAGAGTCTTGCAGGAAGTATAGCAACATTGGCAAATTTCTTCATGGCATGGCTCGTCACTTTTACTGCAAACATGTTGTTTGGTTGGAGTGGAGGAGGTAACCGTCTTTGTCCTTTTCTTGAGAAATTTAAGATGGTACCTTATGTATATTTTTACTTTTTCAGATTTTGCTCAAGGGTTTTTCAATCTTCGAATGAAATCCCTGCATTTTAGATTTTTTCGAATTATATCTTCTATTAAAATTTTGAGGAAAAAAAAGAATATAAATATAATTTACTAGTTATTGTTAATAGTCATGAATAAATAACTTATGTTTTGTTCCATTAAAATGTTGATGTAAATTTATAAATAGTAGAAAAACATTATTTGAAAAAGTTATAAATAAAAAAAGGCCACCATATGAAATTTCCTTTTCTTTTATATGTGAAACCTAAACCCAAGTAAGTTCCAATTACTTATTCTACAGGTGCATTCACTATTTACCTGGCATTTGCTGCCTTCACTGCCATATTTGTAAATCGTTGGCTCCCAGAGACGAAGGGGAGGACTCTTGAGGAAATCCAGTCATCTTTCAGGTCAACCTAGCTACTTCATCCAAATCCAATCATCTTTTTGTTCTTCATTTCAATATAAGGACGATGCCATCAAAGCAAATCACATAAAAGGTTTGTTCATCTTTTATTCATTTCGACTCACAAGTATTGTGTGTCACAAATCTTTGTTTGTTGTGTATAGAGTACCCTAAGATTAATCTTAATCCTCTTTTTTCTTACTTTTTAGCTTTTAAATTTGTGATACATAAGCTTACTCAATTTCATACCCACATCAATAGAATACACTATTTGCTCTTGACATGCATATCATATATTATCTACTTTTTTTTTTTATCAATAAAACATAAACAAATTATGCTAAATAATTATGAACTATATACTACATAAATTAATTGATAATATAAATGACATTACACTGATAATATCCGAGTAGATGAAGTCATCAATAATAAAAAATAGAACAATATCCGAGTAGATGATACTCATTTGTAAAAACTATCACCCAATTTTCCAAAATAGAACAATATCCGAGTAGATGCGACCGTCAATAATACAAAATAGATCAATGTTCGAGGATATGATATATACGTTCAAATTTAGAAGGATTGATTAAGGTATATGTTATAAATTGATTATTTAAAGGGATAAAGTTTAGTTTAATGAAATTATATTATTAGTTATATTAAAAAGTTTGTGCTATATTATAAGTATATGTTTAAAGTATCAATTTTAAAAATGATAAATATATAAAATGGACGTGTGTATAAAATTATGTTATAAATTATGTCATTTGTTAGTATCTCAGATTAATTAATCAAAATGATTTTTATAATTAAATTTGTGCTAGACAGAACAGCTGGGAAGGATAGTTAATCAAATTAAACCACGTGAACCGTCCCCTTCCCTTCAATTATTCTGCTCATTTGAAGCGTAGTATCATGTATTTTAAAGAGATTTTAGTAACAAAACTTTTTGTTTGTTTGATAATAACATCTTCCACTACAAGATTAAGATTATGTTAGTGACATTCGTGGTTCGTAGTTGTTGTTTTCGAGTAATTTTTTGCAGATATCGACTTTTGGAAAAATAATATAGTAGATGATGTTGCGTGTTTAGTAAGGATATTTAAAATACCAAAATACCCCTATAATTTTCTAACCAACAAACGTCATTCTTTCAATTTTTGTGAGAATCACCATCTCCAAAGAAGCAACAAATTTTGCAAATCTTCATCTCCATCTTCACAATCAATTTGCATGTTTTAATGGCTTCGAGTGTATAGAGAAGCAACACATAAGTTATGAAATCTCCATTTTCACGAGCTATTGGATCGAGGGTGAGGTTTTCAGGCATCCAAGAACTTTGATTTCCGTTCGAATGCATGCGAATCGATTCAGACCGGAATCGACATATCTAGGGGAAATTTCAATTTGTACAGAGAAGAAATCTCCATTTTCATCTTCACAAAGAATCCTAGGGGCTCGTTTACGAATTGAATCAATCCACAATCCTAGTGGTCCGTTCGAAGGCGTGAGAATCGAATCTGGATGCCATCTCTATCTCCATCTTAACAAACGAATGCTAAGCAAATATCCATTTGTAATAAGGTACGCAAACTAAAGAGCAGGTACACACTTTGTAATCGACATATCTAGGGCATGATGAAGAACTAAAAACTAAAAATGTCGATGCAAAGCACCTTCAGTTTTATTGTCGTTCATTGTACATAATAAAATGAAGATTATTAGGTACTCAATAAACATATATATAAGTATTCAAGTTGAAGGCTTTGTGTAGGGCATGATCTTCGCTTGTACAAAGAAGCAAGTTGGATATCCAATTTGTTCATACACATGGGGGTAGCAGAAGAAGGGCAAGAATGTAACAAATTCAAAATCTAATACCCCGAAAGATCAGTGATATCTCAATTTCAAACCTGTTGAAATACAAACTAAAACACTAACCTAATTTACAAAGGTCTAACTAAATAATGTTAGTAAAGAGTGTGGTCTAGTTGAAATCTAGAAAACTCCTCTTATGCACAACTAGACACGTCCTAAATATTTTGAATTCTTGTGCAAAATTTAATCTCTTTACTACATGTCATTAAGAACACTGGCTAAGTACAACTAATATGACTTCTTTAAGCCTTTTCTTTTAGTATTTAGAGATCTTAATTCTTCTTATGCATTAATTGATTATTTGATGTGCGTGACTTCATTTTTTCCGCCAACCTTGTGAATGGACATTCTTGGTTGCTTTCACGTCTCGATTCTAAAGCCCCAACTTAGATAACCTCATTTTTTAATAACATGATTTTTTTAGGTAAAATAAATTCATAAAAAGTGAGAAAGAATATAACCACGTCCATTAAGACCCCGTTACACTAGAATAGCAAAGTTTATGTACATATCTGCGATCTGAGCTCTATGACCAACTAACATCACACAAAGTACTCGAGATGTAACACTCCAAATCCGTAGGACTCGGAGTGCTACTGGGCTAGGATTTCACAATGGATCCTGATCCTAGCCTGACAACAATTTCACTGATCTTACAACAAGACACAAATAGATTAAAACAAAACATGAAACTGATATATATATATATATATATATATATATATATATATATATATATATATATATATATATATATATATATATATATATATATATAAACATATGTGACACGAGGAATATATAATCCTCGCCTCTAGGTCCAATAGCTAGTTGGAATGGTGCCTGGAACACCTTCCCGTGTACCCTAAGGGAATGGGGAGTTCCAGAACCGTTTACCAGGTCTGGCCTGCCTACAAAGAACCTCCCAAACTCCCGGCGGGATGAAAGGGCAAGTTATCACGGCCCTACAATGGGCAAGCAATATACCATAGATCGATAATAACCATAACGCATGCTATCAAACATATACCACACACCACTCATGCACACATCCAATATAGGGATGGCGACTAAGTAAGTCCTACGGACTTACCTCAACCTCGTAGTCGTCTCAACTCGATCAACCTTCAAACCCGGTCCACTCCAATCTGGAGGATAACACTGCCTAGCAACAAGGCATTACGAAACATACTCATCAACTTTCTATCCTCAACATATACCTAGCATGCTACTACCGCTCATACTAGGAAAGGAAAGGATCTACCTAACTCTAGGTAGATCCGGGACAAGACGCACCTGCGTGACACAAGAGACGCAGGGGCGGAGCAAGCAACCCGCAGGCGCGGCAGAACTCAGCCGCAGGCGCGGTGACAAAGGCCGTTGGCAACGTAGGCACGGCGCGGGCGCTGCGGCACGGATTCCGCAGGGGCAGCGGCTTCCAGGCGCAGGGGCGGCGACGGTGCAGAACGTGACCCCGCGATTCCTCTTCGGCTCTTCTCGTGATCAAATCACGTCTTCATCATCCAAAACCAAGTACATACATATACATACACATTCCAACATCAATCTATGATCCATACATCTAATCCTAAGCTAAGGAAGGAAGAACAAGGAAGAAGAAAGAAAGAAGAAGCAAGGGAGACATACCACAGCTGTGGCCTAAGCACGAAACTGCTCCAAGACAACACCTCCACTAGCTCTCAAGCTCAGCAACAACATCATACAACATCATCATCATCATCACACACAAAGCCACTCCAAAACACTTTCCAATTCTAAGGAAACCAAGAAGAAGATCAAGGAGGAAGGAGAAGGACGTGAAGGCAGCTGGGAAAGGAAGTGAAAGATGCTCAGCAAGCCAAAGCAAGAAATTAGGTTAAGGAAGTGAAAGAGTAAAGCACGGGTCAAGGGTCAACAAAGCCGGCTGCAGCCGCAAGAAACCGCAGGGGCGGAACAACAGAGGAGCCGCAGGGGCGGCCTCACAGACCCGCGGGGGCGGCTAAGGCTAAACTAGCTCCCAAAGACTAAAGCTCTTACACGAGAGACATGCAATCCCCCTAACATACCATCTACCCTGAAGTTAAAAAATATGAGAGATCAAGCAATTTGGTAAAACTCATGAGGCTCGTCCATTTTCGGCAAAGCTATCAGCATAAAAACTACAAAGAGACTCACAAGCCAAACGAGTGCTCAAATCTCGGGACAATGGTCAGTCCACTTTTGGAAAAGCCATCAACGGAATCAAACCAAGCCCGGTACACATATCTATAGCAAATACATCAAAGTATGGAGCAAAATACAACTCCGGTAAACATATCTATAACAACCATCCACTTCTCTTCATTTTATGTATGTTTGTATACATATAAATATTATATCATATATAATATTGTATATAAAGTTTATCCAATTTATCTAATTGAAACATGATCATAAATTTTGGTCTTCTAAAATTACAAAAAAGGAATTGAAAATTTGGAATATTATCGGGATAGTTAGTTCACAATTTTCTCGAAAACAATGACAATTCTTAAACCTCATTTCTTAGCCGGTAAGAATCGGAATATCAACTTCTTTGCTCATTTAACTTTTCCACGTTGTTTCACGTTTAGGACACATTTCATGTCCTAAATAGGAATTGAGTCGTAACTGAGATATTCCTATTTAGATACATAAGAGAACTTGTTCTTAGGTAATAAGGGTTTAACCTTTATTGAATAGAACGTGCCCTTATTCCTTCCCTTGAGGCAATGATTCTTGAGGCGTAACAATAAAGGGTTATTGTATTTCCTTGATTGAAAGAATAAGCTTTATTTATCTATTCATAAATAAACCTTATTCCTTCACTGTAAAAGAACATTGAATAAAGAAACATTCATCCTGAGCTATAGGTATTAGGTATTAGGATGGAAGTCAGAATATTTCTCCCTCTTTACCTTGAAAGCTATAGGTATTAGGATGCAAACCTTTTGTTCTTGAGACGTCATTGTAAAAGAACATTGAATAAAGAAACATTCATCCTGAGCTCTTCAACCTTATATATATGCCACGTGAGAATCTATAATCTTGAGTCCATGTGTATAAATAATGATCTTGAATCATTAGAACTACATTTCTTTCCATATATTCATTTGTTTGTTTTATTTGTTTGCATTTGATTTTCAATCAATTCAGAATAATTGATTGTGAATCCACTCAACTCCTTAAAACCTTTTTGACCTTCTTCCCTTTCTTTTTCAATCCTCTTCTTATTCAGGATTTATACTATTCTAGATCAATGTCATTGTCATCTAACTTAGTCCCTGAGATCGACCTCGGAATACTTGCTCATTATTGTGATTGATCCATACTATGTGGGCTTGCTGCAATTTAGGGTAGATATTGTTAGTTATAAATTTAAGACATTGCTTGGTTTTGTGCATCCTATGATTTCTTGTCTATTTTTGATAGGGGTTTATAGGGTGTGCAAAACCGGCGAACAGAAAGAAATGGTATTAATCCATTCAAAATCTCTAACAAACATGATATATTGAGCCGGACTCTATCATTACATTTCTTGGGCCTTTTTTCTCAAACCAAACGGGCCCTTAGAAGGCATATCATTGAAGTAGATATAATATTTGGAAACAATATACGTCACACAGTGTTTATTTTACGTACCATGCGTTCTTACACCTACAAATGCAAAATTTCCCTTTAAATTTCAAAGGAGGCAGTTCCTAATTATAGTTTGTTTTCCTATGACTATAAACAAAAGTCAAAGACAATCGTGATCACATGTTGGATTATATTTGCCTATAGTTTCACTGATGGACAATTTTACGTGGCAATATCAAAAGTGACGAGTAGGGATGATTTGAGGATTATAATATGTGGTTGTGACTCTATAGGCAAATCTCAAGATTTACAAACAATGTAGTACACTATGAGTTTTAAAAAAAAAATATGAATCGAGGTAAAAATAGTTTATTACATTTCAATCATTTACAAGTTTCTTACTTTTGTTAAAATGTGATTGTATTATTCTTTATTTTGTAGATGATGTAACCTGAATTTTTTATATTTTAGCCTCATACATAGGTGTTTTCATGTTATAACGATATCTTATATTCAACAAAAGGTAATAAAAAAATACTTCGATGTATGTTAATTATTTTATCCATTACAATATTCTATTTAATTGATATTATAAATTAATAAAATCATATGTATGCTTATTGTTTTGAACCTATTTAACTATTATTTGTATTTTTATATGCTTCCAAGCTTCTTGATCAAGATTTTATTTTCAAAATACTCATCTATTATCCATATTTGCCAAATCCCTAATACTCTGAGCACTCTCACTAGTTAAAAAAAAAATCTCACAAATCTCTCTTTTCATATTTCTATGTTCCACATCATTTTTTTTCACAATTTTTTTTTCATCTCACCAACAAACAAACCAAAAAAATTATCTCACAACTCTCTCTCATATACTTTTTAACCTATCCCACCAAATTCACTCTCCTATTTTTTCATTATTCTATGTTTTTTTCCTAATCAAATGTGGGCCAAATGTATCAAAAGCAAGACGAGAAAAAAATTTAGGTGATTTTTTTTCATTTCATAAAGATTTTTTTGATGAATTTTTACTAGTGAGAAGACTTATTAGCCAAAAAAAATCACTATGAGAATTTTTTTTCATTGGTGTATGCGCTCTTACGGATGAGAAAAATTCAAAACTACCGTTACTTGGCAAAATCCTAGTTACACTATGGGCCACCCTATCGGAGAAACATTTAACATATTGAAACATGCACTCCTCAAAATAAACCCTAGTAGCTTTAATGTCATCACTTATAAGACCAGTAGTCAACAACACCGCCTCATTACTCAAAATAAGCTCTATAGCACTTTGGGAGTTTGTTCCTAAAATAATCTTCGTGACTCCAATATGAATTGCATCCTTCATCGCCATAGCTATGGCTAAAATCTTAGCCTGTAGAGCTGGTTTATCACCTTCAATTGTCTTCACTTTCGTAGTCTCTGATAACATGGTTTATCGACCTGTTACACTCATGCATTTAGTTAGATTTTCCCTTTTCGCATTCATGTTTTAGCCTTAGTTTGTGTCATTTATGCTTGTTTAGTTCTACTTTGCAAGAATAGATGTCTACACATGCTATTTGTGGCTTTGTAGGTGATTTGACACATTTTGGAGCTAAAACGACGTATTTGAGGATCAAGCCTCGAAGTGGACGCATTGGAGCGAGCGTACTTGCACGGAAAAAGGGCTAGGAATCGAGCTAAAGACACGAAGGAACGAAGGGATGGCATCTCGGCCTTGATCTCGGTCTGACCAGACCGAGATGGCCTGATCTCGGGCCGAGATGGCCTAATCTCGGCCGAGATCCATTGATCTCGGGCCGAGATCCATTGATCTCGGGCCGAGATCCATAATTTCGGTCGATCTGGAAAGTTTTTGTTGTGAAATCTCGGTCCTGATCTCGGCCGAGATTTTTGACCGAGATTTTTTTGACCGAGATTTTTGCCCGAGATTTTCTGTTCGGCGATTTTATCTTATTTTTGGATCGGTTTTGGCCCAGCCCATCCTTTGTAAGATTGTTGCCTATAAAAGGGAAGCTCTAGGTTATTTCTAAGGGTCCGATTTTAGTCTCTTTTTAGGGTTAGGTTACCCCATAGAGGGAGCCGCCTCCCTTCCTTTCCCCTCTTCTCCACCATTGTTCTTCATTAGTTTACATTAAAGTTTCATACTTTCACACTGAGTTTTGTTTGGAAGACATTGTTGATTGAAGATTCAATACAATTGAAGGTTTTCAGGCATTGAGGTTGAGTAGTTCTTTCTCTCCCTTTTTGTTATTTATTTATTTGTCTTTCTTTGATATGATTGTTATTGACTAGAACCTTGTGGTTCCAAGTTTGACAGGGATTTGTTTATGCCTTGGATTATGATGGATTAGATTGTGCTTTGTTTTGGCTTTGAATTGCTAGAAATCCTATGGTTGGCTTAAACTTGAATCTAGTTAGAATCCTTCTAGCTAGTAACCTAAGTTGGAATTGAGACTTACCCGGTGATATTCCTTCATAGATACATGAGAGACTAATCATAGGTAATAAAGGTTTATCCTTTATTGGTTGAATGTGCTTAGATTCCTTGCTAAGTAGGGTAATACTTGAGACTTACCCGGTAATGGTTTACCTTTCCCTTAGTTTGTAGTCTGGTTTGTTTAGAATTTCCTACCTCTCTACCTTGAGACTTACCCGGTGATAGGTAGTTGGTTTGGAACTAGATAGTCTTGAGACTTACCCGGTAATAGACTGTCAGCCTAGAAACGTTCATCCTTGTGGCTTTTCTACCATATATCTTTATGAGTCTTCCTGAATCTATATGTATAAACAATGATCTTGAACCCTTGGAATCCATTTTCTTTCCTTTAGCTTGATTATCTTTGTTTTCTCTTTTTGTTTGTTTGTTTTGACTTTCAATCAATAAGTGACAATTGATTGCGAGTCCTTAAAACCTTTTCAAACCCTTTTTGATTTCTTTCCCTTATATTTTCCAACCTCTTGTCTTTGATTGAGATCTATTTTATATTTAATCATTGCGGCATATTAATCCTCACAGTCCCTGAGATCGACCCTGAAATACTTACCTTTACTGTAATTGACCCATACACTGTGGGTTCGTTGCTATTTAGGGAATTATTACAGGTTATAAATTTAAAACTATCCCTTCCTTGTTTTACTAACTTATAGGTCTTTATCATTATTGATAAAGGTTTATAGGGGTGTAAAATCAGCGAACAGTCTCCAACATATCTTTTGAATCCTTCCAAACATACCAAGATGGATATCATCATTTGCAAACACTCTCTTATTTCTATACGTCCAAGCTAACTAAGCACAAATAATAGTTTCTTTAAGCTCTTCTCTCTCATAGCTACACTATGGGCCACCCCATTCGTACTTACACACTATTCGATCTTTTCCTTTAACCTAGGCTCCTTCCCACGCTTCTTGAACCTCTGGGCACTTGTACATTGCATGCCAAGCATCCTCCTCATGTCCACAATTGTAACAATTCGGCGTATCAAAGATATGTTTATTATATAGTACTCTTCCCACACTTAGCGCATTAGAACCTAGCCTCCGTCCAAAGTTACGAATCTTTGGGGGTATTTTTAAACCCCATACACTTCTCCAGAAGGATGGCCCATTGTGCATGAGACGAGTTTGCCATCTTTCTATGTGTCCACATCTTCTAAGTCAGTAAGCATATCGAATTGTGAACCTTCCATATTTATCAGGCCACCAAATTCTCACGTTTCTAGGTCTTCTTCTTCTATTAAATTTGACACTCTCAAAGTCAAATCAGGATTCACCCCTATAGGCACATCAAGATAACTCATCTTTCCATCTTTCATTAGGATAACTTCATGATCTAGAGTCTAACATTTATTGTATAAAGTTATATTTTATTAAGTTATTGGATAAAATATTTATTTTATTAAAACATGTTTTTTTGTCATGGTAATTGTTATTGAAAATATAGAAAAATTGACGGATCCACAAAGCCAAACATATTCTCAATTAAGCAATTTAATTTGTTAATATTTCCGGTCCCATGACCACTTGATATTTGGTTGCACATATGCATGTGAGGTTTGGAGACAAGTTTGGTGCAAATTTCGAGATTTCGGGAGATATCACCACCAATAAGAGGTACTGAACCGACTTACTCACACTGTACATGGAAGGAACTGGATGGGCAAATCAAGAATATACACGCTTTCTGCTACAGTTTATTGCCTTTGCTATTCCAGGAATGCCTTGGTATTTGAACAAAGCAGAATACCGATTGATATCCTTGTGAGACTGATCAGGACCCACGTCTCTACTTTGCTACATGAGTCTTTCCCACCTGGAGCTAGAGAGGATTACATCCTCGTAGTTGATTTTTATTGGAGTTGGTCTTTTCTCCTTTCTTTGGTATTTTTGGTATAGATATTTGTATTGGGCTTGGCTTGAGTCTACTGATAGATTTGCCGAAGGTGAAATGGTCACTATCCCAAGAGGTAGGCACTTGTTTGGCTTGTGTGTGTCTTTATCTACTGATGGCATCGCCGAAGGTGGATGAACCTCATGAGTTGTGCCGGATTGGTTGTACCATTACCTTTCACAATTTTAGGATAATAAGTATGTTCAGGAGGATTGCATGCCTCTCTAGAGTTCTTTGTTTGATGTTATTTGACGGTAGACCTCAGGTCACATGCATGTACATAAACCTTGTCTCTTGTGTAACTGGGTCTTAACATACCCGTTTATACTCTTTCTCATTTTCTATAAATTTACCTTTATCTAAAAAAAATACACGCAGGTTTATTGAATTCTTAGTCTTTCACTCTTTTTTGGTTTGTTGGACATACATATGTGCATCCGATTGATTATCATTTGAAGTTGTTCATGTATATTCATATGATAACTTAGAAAATTATACCTCAATTTTATAATTAACTAACAAAGCATTTATTTTGAGTGAAAATGGTAAGTGTTAGGTTTTTTATCAAGAAAACAAAGTATGTAGGAAAAATTTTAAAGAAACACTAACTATGCACTTTCTATTTGTGAAGGGACCCAACGTTATACTCTGTTACCCAACTTTGTTACTCAACTCTGTTACCCAACTTTGTTACCCAACCCTGTTACCCAACCCTGTTACCTAACTTTTTACCCAACCTTGTTACCCAACTTTATACTCTGTTACCCAACTTTGTTACCAACTTCGTTGTTACCCGATTTTAATACCCAACGTTCTATATCCAAATTCACTTATGTTACCCGATTTTAATACCCAACGTTCTACATCCAAATTCACTTATGTTACCCAACTTTGTTGTTACCCGATTTTAATACCCAACGTTCTACATCCAAATTCACTTATGTTACCCAACTTTGTTGTGACCCGATTTTAATACCCAACGTTCTACATCCAAATTCACTTATGTTACCCAACTTTGTTGTGACCCGATTTTAATACCCAACGTTCTACATCCAAATTCACTTATGTTACCCAACTTCGTTATTACCCAATTTTAATACTCAACGTTCTACATCCAAATTCACTTATGTTACCCAACTTCTTTGTTACCCGATTTTAATACCCAACGTTCTATATCAGCTCAATAAAGTGCCACGATATGCTTACCATTTGAGTCATAAATGTCCATTTTGAATCTGTAAGCTCCTTAGAAGAACTAGGAGGAAGATCTTTTTCAATCTCATCTAACACCAACAGTAGCCCATTTGTAAAATGATTATTAAAAATGTTTCAAAACAACAGTTTAAAACAAAAAATATTCAGCAAGTGCAAGTGGCACTAACTACTACACTGTCGAAGCTGCATCCAAAAAATATTCAGCAAGTGCAAGTGACACTAACTACTACACTGTCGAAGCTGCATCCATTTACATAGTGAACTATAAAGATTTGAAAATGCAAATGGACTGAATATCAATCTATCAGGCAACACCTATAAGGTGAAATAATTGTATTCTTAAACGCAAAGCTGTCACACACACCAATGGCATGCAACAGAATTACAAACTACGAGCTAATTTTTCCAGTCACAAATATTTGACAGCTTTATGCTAAGTTGAAGTATCAAACATTGAAAATGGAATTTTCTGCAACTTTCAATTGAGTCTATCTTCATCAATTGCTCAGCTTGATGCTGCATGTCTCTTTCCTTATTGGTATCTGAATCCAGCTTATATTCTAGCAATTTAGGCTCACCACTTTTCTCTCTGCCTTCTTATTTGCAATTATCGTCTTCTCAAGTTCTTTGGCTAATTTCTCCACTTTCCTCTTCTGTTCTTGCTCCTCACCTTGTTGAACCCACAAAGCTCTTATATCTTTCAAGAAACTTTTCATTGCAATAGAAACTGCTTTATCAGGCAAATTCTCCATGGCATATTTGCTTTTTACCATTGGCGAAAATAATTACTAGTACTGTACTGAAGGGATACAAATTATGAGGAATGGGGTAGATTTTCTTTTTACCATTGGCGCAACAGTGTTGAGGAAATGTAAAAAAGATGAGTCAAAAGGTATTAGGCAATTTGTCATCACACTTGTTTTTGCTGTAATTCTTCTTTATCAGGAATGGGGTAGATTTGCCTTACTGAACTCCTATCTTTCTTGTCTGCACACAAAACCATCTTTAAATCAAGGATCTTCCTTTTTGACAAGAATTGACATTTCACACGATTACTAATTGAATCTTGAATAGCTTGTTTGTTTCAAACAGAATTTACATTCTCCAAATTGGTAATGACATGTTAAGGGTACTAGTAATATATTACAAACTCTACAAGAAATATTTTACATGCATACTCAATCAGATGCTATACCATTCATCATTAGAGATTAGAGAGACATTGCTACATCATAAAAAGAACACACTACAACCATCACATCATATGAAAATTATGTTAACTGAAGCTTGAGCAAACCTTAATGAAGATTTCAAGGTTTAACAAAAAAAACAAACAAGTTCAGATTGCACACCACCAAAGAAAGATAAGTAAACCCCATAGGTGAAACAGTACTAAAGCTTCGGGATCTTAAATTTAATGAGAAGAAATTCAATTTCCTTAAATTAGCTTATTATTTCCTAAAACAGTAGGAGGTCAATGACTTATAACATTCCTCGGGATTAAAGTTTGTCAAACAAGACAAAAAAACAAAAGCCATTATGAGTCATGTTTTTAATACACATCAAAGTATTTAATTTCTTTCATTTCAAAAGTAACTTACCCTTTTTAGTGCTTCAATAAATACGTCAGATATGTCAACTTTGCTCATCAGAACAACTATTAATTGCTTAACAATTTCTGTTGCACTGGTTCTGTGCATTGTGAAATGAGAAATCACCTCAGGACCAAGATATTCCTAGATCATGCACAGCAAACAACAAGTTAAGGAGTCAATTGTTCAAATCAGAAAATCATTACCAGATATATGATGAAAGTAGCTACTGAATCAGGAACATGTACCATAGGAACTGTATCAGTGGCAATCAACTTTCCGGTAGCAATCAGAACTGAATCTGGAGTTGTCAGCTCAACATACTCTTTGTTCACATAACCATCCAAAGCAGGGAAGAATTAAGCCAAGGTGAGCTGATCCATAAATATCTAGAACAAATAAACGTGCACAAATCAATGAGAATAACCAGGCCTCGGATTCCTAATTCCTAAACAACTATCTACCATCTGACATAATTTGAACCCTTAAATGGACAACTACAGTTGCATCTAAGATTACATTTTATATCAACATACCAGATTAGACATTTGAAACTATTTTATTTACTGTAAAACAGGTCAACCGGGTGGTGGAATCTAGTCATCCCACTCATATGAGAGTAACGAGACACATACCATATATAGTTATTCATTTCATTCCAATCGCATAAGTTATTTTGTCCTATTTTTTCCCCTTCTTCAGAGATGTAGCATGAAATACTCCGTTTAGCATCCATAAAAGTTGCCATGAAAACAAGAAAATAAATGATTAAGTGCAAATGTGCAACAAATAGGAAATACGGGTAGTTTTTGGTGCAGAAACAGAATTGCAACCTAAATCTTGATCCCATAAAAGTTTAAAGTCAACAAAGATATAGCCATAGCTACAGAAAATGCAGCACTCAAAGAAGCTAAGTCCAGGTGTAGTTTTTGGTGCACTCCATAAAGTATATGGGGTTAACAGTGAACTTAAAAGAGTTGCTCCTAAGAAACCTAAAACCTGCATCATCTTATTGTGAAACATTTCATCGTAGCCATCACTTGCTTCTAATGCATTCAGCAAAGAAAACAAGTTATCTCCAGCATACATACAAAGTCAGTTAGGAACAATCAACAACACACCTAAGTGAACAATACAAAATTACATAAGACCATAAATCCAACGATTTATCCTTCAATAGCACAACTTTAATTGCTAAATACACAAATTGGAGGAAATCGATGATAATCCCATGAAATTTATGATCCAACAAATGAAGACTAATATATTAGACTTCTGACCATCATAGACCAAGAGTCTTTGAAATTAAAGAGAACGCCATTACAACCAACAAGGTAGCAGAAAGCTCAAATTGTAGACGAGAAGAGCTAGGGTTTTACCTGAAGGTGACGAGATAGAAAAGAGCAAGCTTTATTTCTTTCTATACCCTCTCTATCTGCCTGCACTGCCTGAGATTCTGAGAAACACATCAAAATTTGACGAATCTCGGGTCAGATACTTCTGTGACTCGTGAGGCTCGAAACACCAAAACAAGATGTGAAGTTGATTTTGGCCTTCTCCCTCCGCAACCGCCGCCGAAACCACCACTAAGGCATATAAAGAAGATACGATCTCCTCCGTAGAGCAGCTGTTTGTCTCCTCTCCGGTGGAATTCGAGAAAAATCGATTGTGGTTTCAGAAGGAGACGAAGAAAGGAGCGAGCGAAGCTTCTTGAGCGAATCGCCAGAAAAATCGCCGAAGTGAGAGAGAATAGCGGAGCGAAAAAGGTAAAAAAAAAATTAAAAATCCTATTTATACCTGCATACTTAGTCTCTTTACAAAAATTAAACAGCATACTTAGTTTCATGATAAAAAAAATCGTTCGCCATATACACGCAAAAATATTGCTTAATACACGTCAAAATCCATGCGTATCTTGAGGCGCACAAAAATATCAATTTAATTTAGTGTTGCGTTTTGGGAGATGCACACGACTAAGAAAGACCCTTGTAGTAGTGCGCCTTAGAATGCGCATGAATGGCTGAAGGATGCCGAAGCCTCCAAATCACCGACCGACAACCGATCACGCCGGAGCTCAGTTTGAAATTAATGAAAGATTATATTGGGCAGCACACCGGTTACTCTAACAACGGCGATTGTAGGTCCGACAACACTGACGTTACTGTACGCGTCTAGATGGCTTGGGTAGACCCTAAGCTTCATCTCTCTCACCGTCATGGGCTCCTTTACTTTCTACACTTACCTCCTTATGTCTTTGGTCCTCGATCGCTGTGAATGGTTTTCATTGTTCAAATCATCTTCAATCAATTTATGTTTGAACTTGATAGGTACCATCTTCAATCGATACTTGTTTTTATTGTTCGAATACATCTCTATGTGAAGCTGTATAGATTTTTAAAAAGATTGCATTGTTTAAATATATATTGTGCATATATTGCTGTTAGTTGTTAGTATCTTAATCTAGGTTGTTAGTCTATCAGAGATTCTTCACTTTCATAAATCTATTGTGTATATATTGTCTCTCTTCCTCAATCAATATACAAGTATTCATCTATCTTCTCTATAATATATTTCTTTTACAATATGATTTAGTTGAGTTTAAGGTGGGATGAAATCAAATACGTTTAATACTAGAAATCTGAGTTATCAACTATGCAACTCGATTGGGTGCTCATTTAGTTGTCGTCTACATTTTAATATGTTAGTTATTGAAATCTGAGTTATCAACTATGCAACTCGATTGGGTGCTTATTTAGTCGTCGTCTACATTTTAATATGTTGGTTATTTTTGGTGTGGTATATTGTCTACGTTTCAAATGAGTTCATCAGAAAGTAAGGATAAGTTTTTAATTTTTCCCATGTTGATATAAGGTGCACTACTTCTAATAGGTTTTTGTGCATCAATATATATATATATATATATATATATATATATATATATATATATATATATCTTTATGTGAAGATGGTGTTGCTCGGATACTTTTGAGTTTGTGTCCATGGCAATTGTTTACTGCAGTTTTTTGACTGATTTAAATGTCCAATTTGATCTGACATGACACAATTTAAGAGCATTTCATGCTTATAAACTACAACACGCATGCAATAAGAAGAAAATGGATGAAATACAATGTATGATACTTTCAGAAGAATTACTGCACTTTGTTCTTTGTTAGTAATTTTCTCAATAATTGGTATTGAGAATTTGCAGATGGATGATAGTTATATGTTCAGTTCACCTAAAATTATAAGTCCTTTACTTTTATTCCGATTTAGTATTATAGTTGTTTACTACGATATTTTGAGCTTTTTTTGGTGTCTTGGGTACATGGATAGTATTTGATTACTCCAATGTTTTGTGTTTCTCTAATATTAAGTTTGTGTCTCTTTTGGAGCAAATGATCGATATCTTTACAACAAACACTAAATACTTCTTTTTCAATCGAACCAATCCCGTTAAAACTTCAAACTAGTAAGTTAGATTTGAATATCTAATTGTTACCCAATGGAAGCCACGGTGGATGCTTTCTTATGCATTGCATAAGCTTTTTTCATTCCAATCTTTCTTTGTATGAAAGTTGGATTTCATGAATCAATGTTTCCCCAACATAACAAGGTCAGTGGATGCTTCCAGTTGTTTGCTTATTTTGCATTTTAAACTTACTGTTGCGCATGTAGTTGCATTTGAAAATGTTGAACATGGATTCATCTTAGACGGTGGGGCTTGCTTTGACATATTTTTTTCTAATAGTCAGATGAATTATGTTACGGTTGAGATGATTATGTTATTTTACAAACTACAAGAAACCAAAACAACATGAATATATTTTGACATGATAATGAGTATATTGTTCAGGGGACTAGGAACGGCTGGTGTTGTGAGTGTACTTGAGAATTCAAATATGTTCTTTGCGGTGCCACCAGAGGAGCTTTATTCAACACAACCCTCACAACTTTAGGATATGGGATTCTCAGATGCCCAATTTGATGTGACGCTTGTTTACTGCAGTTTTTTGTGTTGATTAATATTATAGTTGTTTGCTGCATTTCAAGTACTTTGATACTTTTGAGATTTTGGTCATAAACTTTTTCTGCACTTTTTTAGACCAACTTGAATGCGTAGTTTGATCTGACATAAACAATTGGAATGTATGCGTCTAATACATATAAATTTTCACAAGAAGACTAGAGCTTTTTATCACCATCTGTTTTGGATAGTAAACATTTGCAAGTGGAAATTTCCATAACAAGACTAGAGCTTAGAAAGCTGGCGAGAATTCACCTTCGCCTCCACCCTGGATGTTTTCCGATTACCAATTCAATCCCAATTACTTCTGTAATCTCATTTGTGAGTTCTTGATCTAAAATTAAATGGGAATCACCCAATAACTATTTTCCAATCTACACTCGAATAGAAGCCTCCAACCACCGTCAATCCACGGCCGCCGAGACCATGACGTCGGATGTTGTTCCACAATCCAAAAGTCTCCGTTCTCTCCAATATTATGTTCTTAATTATGCTTAGTTTGTAATTAGTGAAAGGTTATAATGTGCAAGACAGTGGTGGCACGCCAGTTACCATCTAACGACGGCGATAATACGTCCGATGGCGTTACCGTTTGCATTTAGAGGGCTTGGGTGGTTCCTAAGGTTCATCTCTCTCACCGTCATGGGCGCCCTTACTTTCGACGCTTACTTCATATGTCTCTGGCTCTTGATCGTTATAACAAGTAAAGTTGTCGGCCATCTACTTTCTAAGTCTACAGACGCACAAAAGGAAGAAAAAGTATGCGCCTCAAAATACACATGGGGTGGTTGTGCGAATTGGCGTACCCTTCCTAAGACGCATATCATTTGGCGTGTCTCTGGTTATTTTTTGGCGTGTATATATCATCACCAAAAAAAACGCATTTATACCCCATTTAACTTATTTATTTTTACGTTTTTAATTATATTGTTTGTCATTAAAGTGGTCTAGATACAATTAACATAGTGATGGACAAAGGTTTATTATTAGTACAACAAAATATTTGTTTCTTTTAAAATAAATGTATTTTTAACCGCTAAATTAAACTATAATTAAATTTAGTGTACATCAATATCAATATCCCATACATAATAATAATAATAAACATAATAATAATAATAATAATAATAATAATAATAATATATTTTAGATAAAAATTCGCATAAGTTGCGAAGATTAAAATTAGTATTTTTAAGGTTATGGTATAAGTATAAGAATGTTAATATGATTATAGTAAATTAAGAATAGAAAACATAACAAAAAAGTTGTTACATTGCCCTGTACAATTCTATCATCGGAGTGTCATTAGCAGGACGACAAAAGCCAACAAACGCGTTTGGCAAACTGTTCGTGAACGCGCCAACCCTCCGGACTCTGTGCTTACTTGGCCTCTCTTATCCCATCTGTGAATGTAGGAATATCCATATATATATATATATAACTAATTAACTTCCCACCACGGACGCCAGTAAAGCCCTCCTGAATTTTCGAGATCATCCAAACAAACCCTCCCCACTCTTTCTCCTCCCCTTGCTTTATGGATGTTCGCCGGCGACCTGCTTCAACGGCGCCTACACCGGACACCGGCGAACCTTTCCACCGCCACCGGAAGACCAGATCCCTTGAGGCTCAAGCCTCCGACGCCCTCCCTCTCCCTCTCTACCTCACCAATGCTGTCTTCATCCTCCTTTTCTTCTCCGTCGCCTACTTTCTCCTCCTTCGCTGGGGTGAGAAGATCCGTAACTCTACTCCTCTCCGTCTCCTCTCCTTCTCGGAGCTCGCCGCCATTGTCGCCCTCTTCGCCTCCGTTATTTACCTTCTCGGCTTCTTTGGAATCAGCTTCGTTCAGTCGTTTGTCTCGACTCGTGGTTCTACAGATGAACACGAGGAGGTGAAAATCGATCTCGACTCCTCCTCCACCTCCGAACCTCTGCCGACTATGATGGATAAGAGGAGCGACACCCCGATTGATCGGTTCATTATACAAGAAGGCCCAATCACCACTCGATTTGCCTCATTCTCTTCCAAATCGGCCGTTATGTTGACAGAAGATGACGAGAAGATCGTTGAATCCGTTATTGCTGGCACCACTCCCTCCTATTCGCTCGAATCGAGCCTTGGAGACTGCCGAAGAGCGGCGGCAATTCGGAGGGAGGCGCTCCAGAGGCTTACAGGGAGATCACTCGACGGATTGCCGTTGGAAGGGTTCGATTATGAGTCAATCTTAGGGCAGTGTTGTGAGATGCCGGTGGGGTTCGTTCAAATTCCGGTTGGGATTGCTGGCCCTCTGTTCCTTGACGGGAAGGAGTTCTCTGTTCCTATGGCGACCACCGAGGGTTGTTTGGTGGCCAGTACTAACAGAGGGTGTAAGGCAATTTACCTCTCCGGTGGTGCCACTAGTGTGTTGCTCAAGGATGGGATGACGAGGGCTCCGGTTGTTCGGTTTGGTTCGGCAAAGCGTGCCACCGAGCTCAAGTTCTTTCTGGAGGATCCGGAGAACTTTGAAATTATAGCTCTCGTTTTCAACAGGTTTGCTCCTCCTCACACTATATGAAGATTATTCTCTTCTTCATTGTCAAAAGTTTGGTTTATATTTTAGATAGTAGCTGCTATAATTAGTGAACGGTTTAAGCTGTCGAATTCACTGAATCTCTTTCCATTTCCATCCTAGGGAACTTCTCTACCTTTTGCTCTAATAACTGATGGACATAAAATTTATGGCTTCCAGTAAAATTTACGATGTGGAAGCTCTAATCGTGCTTTTGAAGATATGTTTTTATTATGCAGTAATGTACGTAAGACAAACATTGTCCAGTTGCTGATTATTTTGGGGAAGATCTAACCCACTAAATTTTGTTTGAGATTTTAAATTTTCTTTTCTTGCGTTCGACTTCGTCTTTAAAGTTTCCTTATTCTTTATTTTACTTTAATCAAGCCAACTTGGCATCCGTCCGCTTCAAAACTACTGTTCCATATTTGTTCTCATCTCACGTCAAGCTTTACTTTATTTTGTAGTAGAACCCACAGTCAACCATTTTCAATTTTATTTTTTGTGTGAACAACCATATTCATATGTATGCTTCTTCTCCTGACTAAAGCTTGACGAGTTTGGTCTCATCCCTAGTGCACAAGATGTTATATTAAATAGGGAAGACTGGACGAGGCTGATGAGACTTGATTCTTCAAGGCTTATTATTGTTTTTATGTTTTGGTTCGTGATCTGACAACCAAAATATTTTGATTAAAGTCAATGAACAGTTCCTAAAACATACACCTAATATAAGTCGGAAATCCTATCAGAGGCCATGAAAGTGTTATCCTGTTTGGTTTCTCTTTTCAGTTGACTAGGTATTTCTGAGGTACCATTGATAATACTGTTGGGGGTGAAATTTTCGTCCAATGTTCTTTTCAGAATACAGAAGGACTTTGTAGTGGAGCCTGTTACAATATTTCTTCCAATTATCATTGAAATTGTGTCTACATTTTCAACTTTAAAGACTTGGTCTTCTGTCCCCTATTTTAACTTTCTTGACTATTTACCCATATGTCTCTTCTAGAGATGGTTTAAACCTGCACGCAATGGGGCACATTGATTATCATTTATGTTTTCTAGTAGCTGTAGACAAACTTTTCAACTGTTCAATTTCAATTTTAGTGGAGAACACCATGTAAATAAACATTTCCCATCTATAATATACTAAAGCAGATGTAGAGAATTAAAGACTAAAAAAATTACATTTAGATTATATTTTACTTTCATTATCATTCAAATAAAATAAAATAATTTCTATTTAAATTAGATACAACTTTTATAATTAGACAATTTTATTTAAAAAGTATCTTACTTCCATTCCATTAACCACCTCTATTTAAATTATATTTTATTTCTATTGTGATCTCATTTTTAAAAATTTGATACTACGTCTACATTTTATATATGTCTAAGTATTTATAAAATCAAAATACACAAACTTTATTCAATTTTTTTTAAAAAAATAATATAAAATTGTTTATATTATATCTGCGGGAATTAAACTTGTGTTACTAAAATGTGCAGATCAAGCAGATTTGCAAGGTTGCAAGGTGTAAAATGTGCGATAGCCGGGAAGAATTTGTACATTCGTTTCTGCTGCAGCACTGGGGATGCAATGGGGATGAACATGGTATCGAAGGGAGTTCAAAACGTACTAGATTTCCTGCAGACTGATTTTCCTGATATGGACGTCATCGGAGTCTCTGGTGAATTCCCTGCTTTTCCTTTTTTTTCCCAGTTTTGCCCTTAGTAAAGTCATATTTGCTGACAAAATTGAAAAGTTTTGGAATCAGGAAACTACTGCTCTGACAAGAAGCCAGCAGCAGTGAACTGGGTGGAAGGCAGGGGGAAGTCGGTGGTTTGCGAGGCCACCATTAGAGATAACGTGGTAAGGAAGGTCTTGAAAACTAGTGTTGATGCCTTGGTGGAGCTTAACACTCTAAAGAACCTTGCGGGTTCAGCTATTGCTGGTTCCCTTGGTGGTTTTAATGCCCATGCCAGCAACATTGTCACTGCAATCTACATAGCTACAGGTCAAGATCCAGCTCAAAATGTTGAGAGCTCTCACTGCATCACTATGATGGAAGCCATCAACAGTGGCAAGGACCTCCACGTCTCTGTCACTATGCCTTCAATCGAGGTAATGTCATAAACTTTAGACTTCACATCAGTGTGCCTAAGCTTGGGTATTTTGTGCCATGTATGCTTAGTTATGTTTTAAAAATTGACTGGATTTGCAGTATAAGAACTACTGGTAGTATTAAGATTGTGAAAAGCTCATAAATCGTGTGTTCAACCGGGCAAAATACCAAGTGTTGATTTATTTGTGTTTGTATACTGGTTATATTAATATACACACCCAGTGTGTTTCCTATATTTTGGATGGGGTAAATTTTGTTTCCACTTGTTGACGGTGAAACCTAATGCAGGTTGGCACCATTGGAGGTGGGACCCAATTGGCATCACAAGCAGCATGCCTGAACCTACTTGGGGTGAAGGGCGCTAGCAAAGATACACCAGGGGCAAACTCGAGGCTGTTGGCAACCATTGTGGCTGGATCAGTCCTTGCAGGTGAGCTCTCCCTTATGTCTGCTATTTCAGCTGGGCAACTTGTTAAGAGTCATTTAAAGTACAACAGATCAAGCCGAGATGTAAGCAAAATGCCCTCGTAAGGGACAATTTGGAAGAAGCAAATAAAGATGAACAAATTTTCAGTCCAAATTGAGCTCATTTTTGCTTTGTTCAGAATTGAAGTTAAAATGCATCAAATATGAGAACGAGAGATGCAAAAGATTAGCAAAAAAAAGTTGAAAAAAGAGAAAAGGTAGAGGAGTTGAGTTTTTGGTAGTGGTGTGTGTCTGGGTCGCTGCTGAGTTAGAAAAAAAAAATCAGAAATAAAAAAGGTTTGGTGGGTTTGTACAGGTGTGATTTTTTTTTTTTTGGTAATGGTAAATTCGGAGACCACCCGGTTCGATCGGCTTTGCCGCTCTACGTCCGGATCGAGTAGAAAGTCGTGGCCAATTGTGGGGATACCCTCCCAATATCAATTTTTACATACACGTCGCCAGGAGGATTCGAACTCGAATATCTGTACAGGTGTGTGACGTTGTTACAGAATGGAAGGCATGTATGTGCAGTGTGGCTATTTATTTTGGGTTCGTTAGTCTTAGGCTCTTCTGTCCTGTGTTGGTGTTGCCTGGATCATCCTACTTCTTTTATCAAACAGTCCTTGATATCGAGTGTTGTACTAAGGGAGTTATCATGATGTTCACATATCACTCACCCTTCTAGCCCCTCTTACTGCAATTTGTACGTATAAGCTAGTTTAACCACTACTGTTTGACAAACCAAACACGCATTTAGTCCAAATTATTCTTTTCAATCTTGTCTAGTACTAGTTTCCCTCTAGTTCATCCTTCTTGCTCGATTGCCTTGCTCCGGTGCCATCTGCAGTATCATTCACAATCACAGATCTCCACCATTGAAGCATCTTAGCTGGGAAGAAATCAATCAAAACAATAGATAACAAGTTTCAAGTTTGAAATCAATTTCCCTTAAATTACAGTTTTGCATCACAAAGAATCATCACAGATAAGAGTCTATAAGACTAGTCCAATGTGCAACCTCAATAATTCAACCGACATATCGTAGTATGTCAACGAGTACATATATTAAACAAACTCTGTACAAGGAAACAAACTTACGAGCTCGTCTCCTGCAAGTAGTGTTCTGCTTCCAAAGCTGCCATGCAACCTGCACGTTTCACAAATGCAATTTCCAGATCAACATACTAGGGTTCAAAACATGAAAATCTACCCTTTTGTCAGTTCTACATAATTCACAGCAATATCTGCATTTTCTTGCACAAGCACGGGAAACAGGATGGCATGGCACACTTGTGTACATAAATGGCAACATAACTACTTTACAAAAAACTCTTCAAGAATGTAAACCAACTCATTCTGCCAATACTTGACACTTTCCGCAGAATCTGGCCATGGAAAAGAATCATCTCCCTTTAAGGACATGCCCCAATCAGATCTCTCCCCATGATTAACTAGCCCATCATGAACCAAACATGCAGCCTATGCTTTATTCAAACTCAAATTATGTATATGAAACCTCCATTGACTATTTACATCACTTCCCATGAATTTTATTATAGGAACACCTATCAGCAAAGATCTACATTAAGGCCAACAGACTTTTATTCAACAAATCACCTGGCCGAATATCCAGAATTTGGATCGGCCATATCACCCAAGTCGTCATATAAACAGGGGTCTATCACAAATCAACCAAAAATGTATATAAACAGATGAATTCAGTAAGCAATTCCAAGTTTTCAAGACACTAACCAGTTCCGGAAGCAGTAATAGCTTGCCTATATTTCTTATCCTGCACATCACCAGCGGCAAACACCCCATGGACGCTGGTCACTGTCGTTCCTGGCTTTGTCACAATGTAACCAGCTGAATCCAACTCCAACTGCCCTTGCAAGAACTTTGTCGCTGGTTCGTGTCCAATTGCAAAGAACAGACCCGACACCTTCAAATCGGTCACCTCTCCTGTCACCAAATTCTTCACCTTAAGCCCTCCCAACACCTCCTTCTCCTCTTCACCGTACGCTTCTTCAACCGCCGAATTCCACACAACCTCGATCTTTGGATTCGCCAGAGCTCTCTTCTGCATTATCTTCGAAGCCCTAAATGCGTCCCTACGGTGGATAATGTACACCTTTGATCCGTATTTAGTCAGGAAGGTTGCTTCCTCCATTGCAGAGTCGCCGCCTCCGACAACCGCAAGAGGCTTGTTGCGGAAGAGAGGGAGAGCGCCGTCGCACACAGCGCATGCGGAGATCCCACGGTTCCAGAACCCTCCCTTCTCCTCACCAGCTCCTGGGAAATCAAGACGCTTTGCGACCGCACCGGTGGCGACAATGACAGAGTCGGCGAGGACGGAAGTTCCATCAGTGGAGATCTTGAACGGTCTAGTGGAGAAATCGACGGAGGTCACCGTCTCGGTGAGGATATTGGTGCCGAATCGCGCTGATTGGCGACGGAAGCGGTCAGTGATCTCGAATCCACCGATACCGTCGGGGAATCCGGGGAAATTCTCGACGTCGGTGGTTGTTGTGAGCTGTCCACCGGGGGCAATGCCGTTGGCCATCCAGCCTTCGAAGAGGATCGGCTTCAGCTCCGCTCTAGCGGCATAGATGGCAGCGGTGTATCCGGCGGGGCCGCTACCTATGATGCAGAGTTTAGTCCGGAGGACGTTTCGGAGGTCGTCCATTGCAGATGAGGTGGTGGAGAAGGCAGCAGCTGTGGCGGCGATGGCAGCAGCCGGTGTGGTGGCATTGGCGGGGAATCGACAGCGGGCTCTTCGGAGGAGGAATAGAAGCCTCGACAAGCGATCTTTCATTCTTCTTTTCTGATTTCAGGTTTCCAAATTTCGCGGGAAAATTAGCGTGGTTGTTATAATACTACAGGGGTGAGACTGAGAGGAAAGAAAATCCAAGATTAGGGTTTTAGCATCGAACGAGGACGAAGAACATCGGTTCGAGCAACGAATAAGTATATCATGCGTCTTTACTTGCGCGTCAGGTTAGGCCCATTGGGCCAAACTCCAATTAGATTGAGTCCACCAACGAATAACTAATTTAGTATTCTTAGTTACATCCTTCTTTACCGGTTAATATCTTTTGTATCTCTTCCGATTTGTATCTTTTATCCCTATTACGTAATTGGTAAAATTTATCTAAATAAATAAGAATTAAAATTTTATTAATTTATAAAAAAAAATAATAAATAATATAAATTTCACCAATGGGATACAATGATACATATAAAGAAGAATACAGAAGACAATGACCGCTTTACTCCTCTCTGGAACAACAAACAACCATGTCACCGGCAAGAGAAAGAACAAAAGGCAAAGCCGAAATGATAGTTTAATTGAAGCTGTTGATATAGTGATACCTATTGACAATTGGTCTTTATAATGATTTCTGACATCCAATTTTTTTATAAGTAGTATAATTGGTAATTGAGAAAAAATAAATATTATTGTACACAAAATACCGTACTGTTAGGTAACGAGGGTTCCCCGGTAACAAATATAAAGAGCACCCTTCGTCATTTATAAGTGATTTTTTTTCGAAAAATATCTCTAATTGCTACTCTATTTAATTCAACCTTGTTGACAATTCGTTTAAATTTTGGTTCCACTAATATAAATATTGTGTAAGATCAGTTCATACATTTTTACAATAAAAGTTTAAAACAATGGAATTTTTAGTTCAAATAGGTTTAAATTATTCATTTAAAGTTATAATATTTTGACCAATTGAATAAAAAAAAAATTCTATTGGTTAGTTTTATTATAATGTATAATAGCAAATAATACAATAAAGTGTGAGTTTAATAACACAAAATGTTTAATTTAATAAAACACACTACATAAACTAATCAGTAGTATAAAAGTTGAAAAAAATAATTTATAATAAAACTGTACTAATTTATAAACATAATTTGAGAAGTGTAAAAAAAATATAAAATAACAGTACAAAGTATCTAAGGCTCTAAGCTGATTTAACAAAAATTTAACTACTAATACAACAAATTTGGAGTAAAATTGTAAGTAATAAGCATTTTTTTTTCTAGAAAAAATAGTTATTAAGTACAGTATCATTTAAGTTTGTACGTTACACTAAGTGCTCGTTTGGTTGGAGTGATGAAATGGAAACGGAATGAAATCGGTTAAGAGAAAAGAATGAAAATGGAATTGATTAGATTAACTTTATGTGTAAAAAGACCTCTAAATATAAATAAATTATTTCATTACCGGAAATAATTCCTAGCGATACCAAACGAGACCTAAAAGTTACAGTTATACGGCATTTAGTTCATCAATTCGTAATCTGTGTGGAGACGAAAATTGTGTGGAAATTGGAACTTAGTGTCGGATTGGTGGAGGTGACGTCCTTTTGCAGTTGGATTTTCCTACTTCCAACCACAACCACTGGACTTAGATATCTTTATTTCATGTGGGTATTGTAATATAATACGCCCAGAAATCTAATAATATATAATTAAAAAAATGAACACAGCCAGAAATCTAATCTTGTTCAGTTGTTCCCACTTAGAACACAAAGAAAGCAGCAAGAGTAAAGGATCTAGTCTGCAGGTGATTACGAAGATCCCAAAAAAAGTCAGGCTTTGACACAGCAGTTGAAGTAGCTGAGAAAGCTCCTGCTCGTCTGTGACAAAAAGAGCACGTTTTAGATTATACAACAGATAAGATATTGCATCCTATTTCTAAGGTATGAATACTTACTGAGGGAGAAGTAGAAGCGGTTGGATGAGTATTCGTCGGGGCGGAGTCGTTAGCCGGGTTGATGAGTTCTTCTTCGTTTCCGAGACTCGCCCTCGAAGGATCTCTCTTATTCAGCTTCCTATTTTCCCTGATTTTTGAGAAATCAAGCGAGTAGTCTGCCACTCCTTCCTTTTGCTCCCATTCACCAAACTGCGGAACCGATAACCAATTTCCGCTTTTCTGTTCACCGAAAATAATTACAAATCCCGACTGCAAATTAAGCTTACAATCCACCAAAGAACACAACCCAATGGATTCACATGTACTCGTCCACAGATTTTTCAATTCAACTTTCCATTGAATGAATTACTAGCTTGATTTTTCGAAAATCAAGCTAGTAATGACAGATTTAAGTTCTGGGAGCAAATATACACAAATCCTCAACAAATTTCAGTTTTAAAGAAAACAGACAAGGAAGAAGATAGTACCTCTTGCTTGGGATCTTCCATGGTGAACAAACTCTAAATACAAGTTGCGTTTCGTAAATGGGCTTCAGCTCCTCAGGAGTCAACATACAGAATATAAATTTCCTTTTGCTTTCTCTCTCCTATGGGCGGCTATTCATTATTATGGATGACATGCTCATTCGCATATTATGGGTGTCCCAAAACCTGTCAACATCGGGTGACCGGCCAAACATACGGACAGCTCGTAACCCATCAACTGCACACATACCACACTCATCGTCTATTTTATTATACTAATATTTTTTTACAATTTTATCATATATAAGACTACACCAAAATATTTTTAATATAAATATGTTTTTATACTTTAATAATATACAAGATTACATTAAAATTTGATTGGGTGAGAATGATAAGGGTGTTTTTTTTTAATCAAGAAAACAAAGTATGTAGACAAAATTTTATAGAAACACTAATTATGCACTTTTTATTTGTGAAGGGATCCACTGTTACCCAACCTGTTACCCAACCCTGTTACCCAACCTTGTTACCCAACCCTGTTACCCAATATTGTTACTCAACCTTGTTACCCAACTTTGTTACCCAACCCTGTTACCAAACCCTCTTACCCAACCCTGTTACCAAACCCTCTTACCCAACCCTGTTACCCAACCTTGTTACCCAAATTCACTTATGTTACCCAACTTCGTTGTTACCCGATTTTAATACCCAACGTTCTACATCCAAATTCAATTATGTTACCCAACTTCGTTGTTACCCGATTTTAATACCCAACGTTCTTCATCCAAATTCACTTATGTTACCCAACTTCGTTGTTACCCGATTTTAATACCCAACGTTAGGGTTTCAATGGATAATTGATTACCCAACTTATCAAGATCAGGCAAGCAAATTACAGTTCTCTCATTCACATGTTAGATAAGAAGTTAGAGTTTCAATGGATAACTGATTTCAAACTCATACATACAACTACAATGGCTAGGAGCAACCTATGAAGGGGCCAACATCAAGGAAAAGTCATCCAAAACATCATTTTCCAACCAGGCATCACCGATCAATTCAAACCAAGAACACATATATCAGTTTGACAATCTGCACAGATAAGGAGCTAAATACAAAATTATGAATCCATGTCTAAAAGGCGTTTGATACTTCTAAAAATTGTATTGTACATGGTCAGACCCACCTTCTCAAGTCCATAAAACATACTACTCTTCTTAGACATACAGATAAGAACTATCATTAGTTATTACTTGTATTTTTACGTAACCAGTCATACAACAAAGTTGTCAACTCAAAGTATATGTAATGTACAACATTCTAAACAGACATTGTGGATATATACCATACTCTGCTTAGACATACAGATAGGAAATAGCTCAATTTGGAGATGCATGCAACCTATTTAAAGGAGGCACGCATTTCGTTTCATTGCCCACAAAGGCATTTAAGAGGCAAAAGTAACTATATGGAGATACACCCACCTTTATTCGTGAAATTAATTCTGTTATATGAGAGTAATCAAGCTAGCTGAAGTTGAAATAAGATCCCTGTTAGTATGTACAGAAGTTAAAAAAAAAAAAGAACAAAGATCATGAGATGCAATAATCTGAAGCCCCTGTAAATTTGGGCTTGTTTGGTGCATTGGAGTGAATCAGTATGCTCAGGAATTTAACAAGCATTTACATGTCCAATAGTGGCTGAAGTAATATCATTGTAATTGCTTCAGATAATATGAGCACCTGTTAGTGAATAATATTAGTTTTAAGACTTTGAATCTTATACACTTACAACGCCAGTGCCACAAAAAAAAATCCAGTACACAACCCTTTTTTCTGTAAGCTAATGAGGCTTCCACTACGAGTCAGAAAGATCAATCAGAAGTCAGAATTTTATTCATCCTTCCTATCTGTTCCTGTGGTAGTAAATTGCTAAAATGCAGAACAATTGGTTTATAGAAGCAAATTTCATTATATTGCCACAGCATCAAGGTTCTCACATATAGCTTCCGGTTTGTCCCTCTGCAAAACTGTAGAAATTGTTGTCATCCATGAATCAATATCTACACCATTAATTTTAAGCAAACTATTTAAGATGGAATACAACAAGTCCAAATCCAGCTTCTCACACAAGCCAACTATGAGTTTATTTACACTTGCAGAGTGTGGAGCATAGCCATTGAATATCATCTCATATAGAACAAGTGTTGCTTCATCAAATTCCCTTCCACCTATAAGCCCATCAAGATATATTCTATAGGACACAACATCACGTTTACAGCCTAGTCTTGGCATATCCTCAAACAAATCTACGGCATCTTTCAGCATACCTTCTTTACAGTACCCCGAAAGAAGGGTGTTAGAACAATGTCATACCCTCCTTCCCTCTGGAAGTTACCTGAAAGATCAAATCACACATAAAAATGAAGCAATCTAAAAGAAAGAGGTTGTTCATTTGAAAGTTATTGTACTGATACAATTCTGCATAAAGAAAAGCTTTTTTCCCATGTTATAACATGTCATTCTCATAGCCTTGAAAGAAACATTTGAAACAGAACTAAAAATCTTGTGTAATGGGAAGCAGTTGTGGTTTCCCTCTCACCAAGCCTCACAACCTTCTCTGTACTCATCAAATACATTTGACGCTTTGTTTCCTTCCTCTCCTGCCATCTGCTTGGCCCTTCTTCCTTCTGCCCATATGCATTTATTTTATCAGCTACAACCTGACTTTTCTCTTTTTTCTTACTTGACATAGTTCAGTCACAGGAGGATACTAATAAAAAATAACAAACAACTTATCTAACAGTCAACCTTCAATAGACCTATCCAAAAGTCAACTTCAAAATTTTTGAATCATTATACTCAAGGAGTATGAGTATTAATTCTATCTTAGAAGTAGCAAGTACACCTTAGAGTACAATCATCTCAAGATTTTATTTCAATGCAGAAGATGAGGATTTCAATGGGTACCTCCCTCTAACATATAAGCGAGGTAAATAAAGTCGTCCTACTACATTAAGGGAGACAAGTAAAACTGCAACAACAAGTACAGTAGAGAGAATTTGCAACAAGGAAGAGCCTCTCTATAATGACCATTAGCTTCAAATTAGAAAACTTGATCAAACCAATAACTTATATGTGACCCATTTCAAGACAATGAATGCACAATCACAACTTATTATTTGTCATTTTACATTTTCCCTTTTTTAGGCAATGAAGACATTTAATATAGTACGATTGATTTATTGTAGATTACAATTATAAAATAAAAATTCATGAAACTGCAGATCTCATTGAATAAAATGGTTTTTAGATGTCAAATGTTGGTGCTAGCTTCCCTTGAACACATGTTTGACCAATTTCATTTTTTACTGTTTTACTGCGTCTCTTAATGCTTGACAATTTGTTTCTTCTACCATCTGCAGGAAGGGATAGCTTTATTCAGAAAATGTGGGTAACTTTTTTCTTACAGCTAAATCAAATTCATTATGTTTTCACCAATGTATAAATCTCCAGTACGTACATTAGCAATAAAGTCCAAGCTTTTGAAGAATTCAAAGAGTGGCATAGACACAACAACCATGTGAAATACTTACCTAATAGAACATATGACAAAGGAACTTCTAAAATGCATTTCAATTCAAGCACATTAAAACACATAATCAACATTAGAACATTTTGTGCTTTCATAAACACCAGTAATACATAAAAAATGCTGAAAGAATTAAAATACTACATACTTGAAGTGTTTTCAAGCTCCTTGGTGATTTCTTGTTCACGTAACTCAACAGACTTCTGAGCAGCCTCCGCTTGTCGCTTCCTCAATACGAGCATGAGCAGCGGTTGTAATAGCAGCATCAAGTTCACGCTCTAGAGTTTAAACTCTTTGCTCAAGAACCTGATAGGAAATTTTCTGAATATTAGTCCAAAATAGATAGGTCACATCGATCTCTTTATAGCTTGCTCCTAATAGAAATTGAACTAGCTCGTCAACTTTATAACAGAATAAAGTCAAGACAGCAAATTCATCATGAACAAAAAAAGCTCATCATATGGCCCTCTTTCTCAATCTGCACATATAAATACTAACACAATCTTCTTATTCTCAATCAGAGCATGAAATTTCAACCTACTTATATACAATTCACTAGTAAATACGACTTTTGCCATACCTAATTCAACCAATTTCATAATGTATACTGCAGAGTTCTTGGCTTCCATGACGACGATTAGGGTTATTAGAGGATCGCAAGTTAGCGACAAATCTTTCCCAAATTGAAATTCAAAACAAATGAAACCTAATTTAAAAAAAAGAAAAAATTACCTTGAGACTGCAATTGCGGGGAGATTAAGCACGGCAAGGCAACAAATTGCAGAAAGGAGGTAAGATGGAGAGCGAGCACTGCCATTGTTAGGCTGATTAGAGGATAAACTTCAAAGGCAATCGCTTGCAAAGGAATTGAAAATCAATTCTTATACCTTGACGATGAGAGCGGAAGCGAAAGCGGAGGAAGAGGGATCGTAGGGCAGTTCAGGGTTTCATCTTCCATGTATGAAGATTTGACTATCGGGAGGGAGGTAGAGAGCGAAGAAGAGGAGAAGTGAGAGCGGAAGAAAGGCTGATTTTTTTTTAAACCCTATTTATACCTACACAATTAATTTTACTAATTAATCCACCCTACACACTTTATACCCTAGTTAAAATAAGTGCATTTATAGCCCATTTAACTCAATTTGATTTGATGAACTCTACCCTTCCTAATCTTTTGTTACCTTATTTGTCTTTGGTGTTGGCACTACTAACTTTAAAGTTAAGCTAATTTGAAGTTTAGTACAATTATAATTTCGTTGACATGTTCTATTTGACACGTGCACACAAGAGAATACGACAAAAGAAATACGTGTAATTTATTTTATATAAGTTTTTAATTCGCATTAGAATTCAAAGACATGTTCTATTTGAAACATGCACACAAGATAATACAAAAAAGTTTCACGTTTTTTGAAACAAAGGATACGATGTTTTTCGAATTTTATCAATTTTTCAAGAATTTTGTGTACTATCCTTTGAACTTTTTCAAATTTTAAACTATTGATTTTTTTTTGATTTGACACACTCTATAAACCATAAAATGTGTAAAAAAATAAATCACGCTTTGCGGACCAAAGGATACGACGTTTTTTGAGTTTTATCTTTCGAAGAATTTCGTGTACTACCCCTTTGAACTTTTTCAAAAAACGCCAAATTTAAACTATTGATTTTTTTTGATCGGACACACTATATAAACCATAAAACGTGTACAAAAAAAAGTTTCACGCTTTGCGGACCAAAGGAAACGACGTTTTTGAGTTTCATCGATTTTCGAAGAATTTCGTGTACCCTTTGAACTTTTTTAAAAAACGCCAAATTTTAAACTATTGATTTTTTTTGACCGGACACACTCTATAAACCATAAAAAGTGTACAAAAAAAAGTTTCACGCTTTGCGGACCAAAGGATACGACGTTTTTTGAGTTTTATCGATTTTCGAAGAATTTCGTGTACTACCCCCTTTGAAATTTTTCAAAAAACGCAAAATTTTAAACTACTGATTTTTTTTACCGGACACACTCTATAGACCATAAAACGTGCACACAAAAAGTTTCACTCTTTGCGGACCAAATGATACGACTTTTTTGAGTTTCATCGATTTTCGAAGAATTTTGTGTACTACCCCCTTTGAACTTTTTCAAAAAACGCCAAATTTTAAACTATTGATTTTTTTTGACCGGACACACTCTATAGACCATAAAACGTGTACAAAAAAAGTTTCACGCTTTGCGGACCAAAGGAAACTACGTTTTTTTAGTTTTATCGATTTTCCAAGAATTTCGTGTACTACCGCTTTGAACTTTTCCAAAAAACGCCAAATTTTAAACTATTGATTTTTTTTGATCGGACACACTCTATAAACCATAAAACGAGTACAAAAAAAGTTTCATGCTTTGTGGAACAAAGGATACTACGTTTTTTGAGTTTTATCGATTTTCGAAAATTTCGTGTACTATTCCCTTTGAACTGTTTCAAAAAATGCCAAATTTTAAACTATTGTTTTTATTGATCGGACACACTCTATAAACCATAAAACGTGTACAAAAAAAGTTTCACGCTTTGGGGACCAATGGTTACGACATTTTTTGAGTTTTATCGATTTTCGAAAAATTTCGTGTACGGCCTTTGAACTTTTTCGAAAAACGCCAAATTTTAAAATATTGATTTTTTTTGATCGGACACACTCTATAGACCATAAAACGAGTACAAAAAAGATTTCACGCTTTATGAACCAAAGGATACTACGTTTTTTGAGTTTTATCGATTTTCGAAAATTTCGTGTACTACCCCCTTTGAACTTTTTCAAAAAACGCCAAAATTTTAAAACATTCATTTTTTTTATCGGACACACTCTATAGACCATAAAACGTGTACAAAAAAAGTTTCATGCTTTGCGGACCAAAGGATACAACGTTTTTTGAGTTTTATCGATTTTCGAAAAATTTCGTGTACTACCCTTTTGAACTTTTTCGAAAAACGCCAAATTTTAAACTATTGATTTTTTTTATCGGACACACTCTATAAACCATAAAACGAGTACAAAAAAAGTTTCATGCTTTGTGGAACAAAGGATATTGCGTTTTTTGAGTTTTATCGATTTTCGAAAATTTCATGTACTACCCCCTTTGAACTTTTTCAAAAAACGCCAAAATTTTAAAATATTCATTTTTTTGATCGGACACACTCTATAGACCATAAAACGTGTACAAAAAAAAGTTTTACGCTTTGCGGACCAAAGGATACGACGTTTTTTGAGTTTTATCGATTTTCGAAGAATTTCGTGTACTACCTCCTTTGAACTTTTTCAAAAAATGCCAAAACTTTAAACTAATGATTTTTTTGATCGGACACACTCTATAGACCATAAAACGTGTACAAAAATTTTTTCACTCTTTGCGGACCAAAGGATACGACGTTTTTTTGAGTTTTATCGATTTTTGAAGAATTTCGTGTACTACCCCCTTTGAACTTTTTCAAAAAACGCCAAAATTTTAAACTGTAACATATGAAATGTCCCATAACCCTCGCATAAAACCCAGTGTACGGAGCCTTGAGCGGATCACCCTGTCTGAATCACTCTGCAGCTCTCCTAACCTTCAAAGGATCTACAACACGGTATAAAACCTTTAGCTAACCACACACATATATATAGAAGATGCATAAGCACAATCACACATCAGGGAATAATAAACACCTCATCATGATATCACACATTTACCTGGTTTATTATCTTTATAACGTTCAGCACTTAAATCATATATATATATATATATATATATATATATATATATATATATATATATATATATATATATATATATATATATATATATATATATATATATATATATATGAATATATGTGACACGAGGAATATAACCCTCGCCTCTCGGTGCTAATGCCAGCTGGAGTGGTAATCTGGGATCACTTCCCCGTGTACCCTAAGGGAGTGGAGACAGTGCTCGTCCCGTGTACTAGATCTGGACGATCCGCAGAGAACCTCCCCGTCTCCACGCGGGATGACAAGGCAGGGTTGTCACATCCCTACAATGGGCGGTCAATAAACCATAGATCGGTAATCATCACAACGCATGCTATCAAGCATATATCACACACCACTCATACATACATCCAATATAAGGATGGCAGCTAAGTAAGTCATATGGACTTACCTCAACCTCGGAATGTCCTCAACCTGATCAGCTCCAAACTAGAGAACAACACTACCTAATAACAAGGTATAAAGAGATATCAAATCTCCTATCAATCAAAGGGGTCACACCTAGACCCAAGGGATCCATAAGGATCATATCCAACTTATAACCTCGATAATCTACTAAACCTCAAAGCCATAACGGCATATAACGCTATCAATCATCCTCATTCTATCCTCATATACGTACCTGGCATGCTACTAACCCGCTCATACTAGGAAAGGAAAGGATCTACACTACTCTAGGTAGATCCGGACAAGACGCACCTGCGTGACAAGAGGGACACAGGGGCGAAGCAAAGGCAACTGCAGACGCGGTGACACACTGACGCAGGAGCGGTGACCGTGGCTGCGGGGGCGGCGACAAAGTCCCGCAGGGGCGGCAGATTCCAGGCGCGGGGGCGGAGACAGTGTAGAACGGCCTTCCCCGACTTCTCTTCGACTCTTCACGTGAGGAACTCACGTCTTCATCATCCCATAGCCAAACATATACACATTCTAACATCAATATACATTCAATACATCTAATCCTAAGCTAAGGAAGATGGAATCAAAGGAAGAAAGAAGATAAGAAGAAGAATGGAGCTTACCTACTGTTGTGATCAACCAAGGAAAAGATCCACAACCACTACCTCAGCTGGCTCCCAAGCTCAACAACAACATCCATCATCATCATCAACAACAAACCACACACAAACTCTTGCAAACTTAAGGAGAACAAGTCTAAGAGCCTTAGTCTTTGGGAGCCAGTTTTGGCCTTAGCCGCCCCCGTGGGTCCGTGAGGCCGCCCCTGCGGCTCGTCCTGTTTTCCGCCCCTGCGGCCAGGAATTCCGCCCTTGCGGTTTCCTGCGGCTGCAACCGGCTTTGTTGACTCTTGACCGTGCTTTACTCTTTCATTCCTTAACATATTTCCTTTGCTTTGGGAGCAAGAGATCTTCATTCCATTCCAGAATACCTCCTTACGTCCTTCTTGCTTCTCCCTTCTTATTCCTTGATCTTCTTCTTGGTTTCCTTAGAGTTTGGAAGAGTTTTGATGTGGCTTTGTGTGTGGTTGTTGATGATGGTGTTGGTAGAGGTTGTTGCTGAGCTTGAGAGCTAGCTGTTGAGGTGGTTGATCTTCCTTGCAGCCTAGGACCACAAGTGTGGTATGTCTTCTTCTTCTTCTCTTCTTCATTTCTTGGTTTTTCTTTGCCTAGCTTAGGATTAGATGCATGTAAGGTGTATGTTGATGTTAGATTGTGTATGTATATGATTGTATGTGGCTTTGGAATGGTGAAGACGTGAATTGATCACGTGAAGAGCCGAAGAGGAACCGCGGGATCACTCTCTGCATTGTCGCCGCCCCCGCGGTCCAGCGAAGCCGCCCCTGCGGAAGCCTTGTCACCGCACCCGCGCCCGGAAGCCGCCGCCCCCACGGCCACTGTCCCAGCGTCTGCGCCAGCGCCTGCCTGCGGGTTGCCCTGCTCCGCCCCTGCGTCTCTCTTGTCACGCAGGTGCGTCTTGTCCCGGGTCTACCTAGAGTTGGGTAAATCCTTTCCTTTCCTAGTATGAGCGGTTTAGTAGCATGCTAGGTACGTGTATGAGGTTAGAATGATGATGAGTATGATATAGAGATATGTTGGTTATAGCTTTGAGGTTTAGTAGATTATCGAGGTTTATAAGTTGGATACGATCCTTATGGATCCCTTGGGTCTAGGTGTGACCCTTTGATGGCTATGAGTTGATTTATTGTTATGCCTTGTTATTAGGCAATGTTGTTCTCCAGATTTGGAGCTAATCATACTTCAGAGTACTGTGTGGTTGAGATTACTTCGAGGTTAAGGTAAGTCCATAGAACTTACTTAGCTATCATCCTTATATTGGATGTATGCATGAGTGATGTGTGTTATATGCTTTATAGCATGCGTTATTGATTATTACTGACCTATGGTATATTGATTGTCCATTGTAGGGCCGTGATAATCTTTCCCTTTTCATCCCGCTGGGAGTCTTGGAGGTTTCTGTAGTTAGGCCAGATCTGCTATACGGGATGGACTCCTTCATCACTCCCATAGGGTATACGGGGAGGAGTGTCGGAGCCACACATCTGGCTAATAGCGATCAGAGGCGAGGGTTATATTCCTCGTGTCACATATGTTCATATTGATATCTATATATATACGATTTGAGTGTTGGACGTTATAAAGATAATAAACCGGGTAAATGTGTGATAGCATGATGAAGTGTTTATTATTCCTTAATGTGTGATTGTGCTCTTGCATCTCTATATATAGGTGTATGGTTAGCTAACGGTTTTATACCGTGTTGTAGATCCTTTGCAGGTTAGGAGAGCTGCAGAGTGATCTAGAGTGGGTGATCCGTTGAGGGCTCCGTACACTGGGTTTTATGCGAGGGTTATGGGACATTTCATATGTACAGTTTATGTTTACTTTTGTACACAGCGGTGCTTCTGTATTACCTTTTGATATATATATATATATATATATATATATATATATATATCAGTTTCATGTTTTGTATTTAATCTATCTGTGCCTTGTTGTAAGATCTAGTGAACTTGTTGTCAGGCTAGGGTCAGGATCCACTGTGAGATCCTAGCCCAGTAGCGTCTCGAGTCCTACGGATTCGGGGTGTTACAAAGTTGGTATCAGAGCATTAGGTTGACAACAATGGCACTTGCAATCTGCGATAAAGGTCGAATAGATAAATAAATAGAACCCTAAACGGGTCTGACTTTTCAAAAGGTTTTGGTTTTGAAATGAGTACAGAGTGTTTTGGAATAGTGTGTACGTGAGCCATCGCCCCTCTGAAGATCTCGACAGTATAGATATATATAGATATTTTGTTGTGATTGATTTGATATATATATCTATACATATGGCATATATATAGCCTTCTAAGTTAGGTTTACGTCCTTTGCAGATGGTTCAGACTAGAGCCTTATCTGTAGATGGACGAGGTAGGGATATATCCCCTCTTCCTCCAGTAGAGGTAGGACTGAGTCAAATTTCCGCTGTTGATCCACGTGCAGCGGAGGAGGTTCACGAGGACGTTGCTGAGAGTGTCGTTCCTGAGATTGGGAACGGTGCAGTTGAGAGACATGGATCCCAAAGAGTCCATTCAGATGACTCTGATCGTGTCTCCATGGAGGGACCAACATTCCGCGAGTATATCAGGCGAGTAGAGGAGGCCGCCATAGTGGGTAGACGTATTCCGGATATGCCAGCACAGGAGGGATCATTTGAGAGATCTCATACAATTACTCAGATGCCAACTGCACCGACACTTGTTGTTGAGATTGCTAGAGTTACAGAGGAGCATAGAGGGCCTCGACCAGATACTTGGTTGAAGGCTTTTCATCATATGGGAGTACCCCCTTTCTCTGGGAAGGTGGGGCTAGAGGTTGAGTTGTGGATAGGACATGTGGACTCAGCTTTGGAGTCTATTAGATGTCCAGCAGACAGACAGATCGAGTTGGTGCAGACTTTATTCAGGAATTTGGTACAACATTGGTGGAGGTCTGTACGGGGTCAGGTCACCAGTTATGACCAGATGAGGACCATGATTAAAGAGCGTTTTTGCCCTGCCTCACTAAGGAGGGAGAAACTGCGAGATTTTGTTGAGGCTGGATTTGAGGATGTACCAGTCTCATAGGCTATCAAGAGATTTCATGAGGAGTTGGCATTGTTGGGTCCAGCTGCACCTCCTGCAGATCAACATGTTTATCTTTTCTCTCTATGACTGAGGGACACTACCCGGACTTACATGGCAGGGTTTCACCGTGAGACCTTGGTGGATTATCAGGACCGGGCTTCTGATTATGAGAGAGAGCGAGCTGGTCAGAGGAGAGCTTCTCAGACCGGAAAGTCTGAGAAGAGGCAGAGTACATGGCAGACCAGTGGTACTGGTGGAGTTCCCGGTTCACGGCGAGGCCAGAGCCACCAGAGTCATCCCTCATCTACACCGGTTGCAGATAAGAGGTGACAATGTTACAACTGTGGTGATCCGGGACATATGCGGCCAGAGTGTACGAGGCCGTTGGTGACTTGTTTTACTTGTGGCAGATCTGGCCACAAAGTTGTCCATTGCCGACAGGGCAGAGCTTCATCTCAACAGGGTTCTTCTCCTGCCAGTGTAGCTAGAGGTGAGCAGAGGCCACCTCAGCAGCAGCAGACTCAGAGACAACAGAGAGTCCCAGATCGCCCTACGACTCAGGGATCTGCTCCTGGGCCGAGTAGAGGCAGAGGTCGTGGTGGGAGCACCATTGATACCAGAAGACCATAGGGTCGAGTTTTTGAGCTGAGGAGTGCAGAGGAGCCAGCTGCACCGACTGCTACAGGTACCTTTCTGATTCATGGTTTACATGTTAGAGTCTTATTTGATACGGGTGCTACGCATTCTTTTATTTCTGATGCCTGTGTTGAGTCTCTGAGTCTAGATACGACTGAGGGAATACCCTTTAGTATAGGGTTACCCAATGGTAGTAGGGTCAGAGGTACCCGTGAGATTCGTGACTGTCCCATTTCTGTAGGGACCAGTGTATTGCATGTGGACTTCTTTGTCATGTCATTAGTGCTTGAATATAACACCCCAAATCCGCGGGACTCGGCGGCATCCCTAACCTGCAAGTCATCTACACAAACGGTTTAAAACCGTTAGCTAATATTCTAGGCATTAGAAAAGCGGTGAAGGCACAAACACATACAAAGCACATAACATGAAACACGAAAGTCCCGTTTATTATCTTTTTATTACTTAGTCATATCCCGTTCTAATTCAACTTCTATTGTGACACGAAACCCCAATGGTCTCGCCTCGGTCCCCACTTACCGGCAAGGAATGGCACAGATGCACCCGCCCGTATACCCGCCGGGCTAGTCGCCAAGATCCTCCTAGCCCCAGTCAAGGCTAGGCAGTGATGTCACCGCCCGTTATCATACACTTGGGCCAAAATATACATATAATGTCGGTGGTCCTAATTACCGGTTTAATAGTTATAACAAAACATAAACATGCACCACCAAACACACATCAATGCTAATACGTAAAATACGAGCTAAGTAAGTCCGGAAACTTACCTCGTCCAAACGCTACTCACAAACACTCTCGCTTCCCTCGGGAAGAAGCACTCAACCTGTTCACAACAAGGTATCCATAAAAACCCGCTCAACTCGAGAAGTCTAGGACTTCTACACAAATGATCTATGCAGGATCATTTGACTCACATTCTAGGACTGCATCCTAGAGGCTACCATAATTACCGTCAAAAACGACGTAAAAGCTAACAAGGTCTAAAAACGCTCTTCACATTCTCCTAAGGTCTCAAAAGCCGCTACTTGGCGTTTCCACTAAGTTATGAAAATTCCAACCTATCATGATACTACTGAACGTAACTAGATCGATATGAATTCGTGAATTTTTATCGGGATTCGGAACCTAGCATGAAACTACACAATTTAGCCTATACGCTAAATTGATCATCAAATATTATATATCGAAGCCTATTATAAAACTCGTTCATAGATTCCGAGGTTAAAACTCGCTAACGTATTTTCCGGGGCAAATATACATTTCCTAAGTCATATGGGTCAAAACAGTAATTAAAACCTTGGGGCAATTTCCGACAAAAACCCAACAGAGGGTATAATTGCAACAATTTCAGAAATCTAGGTCACAACTGCAATAACTCAAAACTCTGGGCATATTCTGTAATTATCATAAAACTAAGGGGGCCGAACGTAATTATACCTAAAGTGAGGGGGCCGACTGCAATTAAGAGGAAAGTGCTCCGTCCGGTTTCTGCGTGTTTTCCGGCGACTCCAGCGGCGGCACGGGCTGCGATGACCTCCCTCGACGGCCCAAGGCGAGGGCGTCCCAATGGCAGCGGCTCTTCTCCGGCGGTGGTGGCTCCCGGTGGCGGCAGAGAAGAGAGAGAGAGAGTTGGCGAGGAGATCGCCGGGCGTGGAAGAACAAAGGCGTGGCTCCGGCTGCGGTTTCTTCACGGTGGCGACTGCAGAGGCTCAGGCGCTCTCCCGGCGTTACTAGGCAGGCGGCAGGCTCCGGTGGTGGTGGTCTCCGGTAATGATAGAGATCAGCGAAAAAGAGATGGACGAGGGTACTGCGAATCCTTCAGCGGTGGCTTCACAGTGGCGACATCTTCGGCAAGCTTTGAGGATGGTTGCCGGTGGTAGTGAAAGGAACAAGATGAGAGAACAGAGAGGGAGAGGAGAGTTGTGGAGTTTCAGAGAGGAAGCCGAAGAGGAGGTGAGGGAGAGAAGATAGAGCAGGTGGGAAGGGTTGCAGCTAGGAGGAGATTGGTGGGTTGTGAGGACGAGGGGTCTGGTAGGGCCGTAGGGAGCAGTGTGATGCAGGGACCAGGCGGGCTAAGGGGGCAGGGAAGCAGGCTAGGGTAGCTGGGCGGCAAGGTAGGCCATTGTCACTAGCTTGGCGTAAAGAGGAGCAAGAAGAGAGACGCCAGCGTGGAGGATGGCTGGGCCAACGTGGGCAGCTGGGCCCGGGGAAGAAGGGAAAGAAAAAGGAAAGGGGAAAAAAATTAATTAGATAAAAACTCGTTAAAACAAATCCGTAACGGATGTTACGGGTCGGAATATTTTCCGACATTCTCGTAAAAATTGATTTACAGGTTACGGGTCGGAAATATTTTCCGAACATTTCCGTAAAATAATTTACGGAAGGAGAAATAAAAAGATATTTTTATTTCTAAAATTCCCGGACGTTACAATGAAGAAGTCATTTTAGGTATGGATTGGATGGATAGGCATTAGGCAGTCTTAGATGTAGGTAGGAGGACTATTACCCTCTCTACCGAGTTAGGCCAAATAGAGGTTTTCCGAGGTTGGGACCTTGGAAAATCAGGCATGGTTATCAGTGCGATACGGGTAGCGAGACTGATTGCACAGGGTTGTGAGGCCTTCTGGTGTTATGCCATGAAGGAGGGGGAGAGTCCAGCACTAGAGGATATCCTAGTGGTTTGCGAATTTACAGATATATTCGCTGAGCCGTCCAATTTGCCACCTCAGAGGAGTGTGGATTTTGGCATTGATTTAGAGCCTGGTACGAGACCTATCTCGAAGGCCCCATACCGGATGGCGCCTGTCGAGATGTTAGAGCTGAAGAAGCAACTCGAGGAGTTGGCTGAGAAGAGTTTCATCTGCCCTAGCGTATCCCCATGGGGAGCACATGTCCTCTTCGTACGGAAGAAGGACGGATCGCTGAGACTGTGTATTAATTACAGAGAGCTGAACAAGGTGACCATCAAGAACAAGTATTCATTGCCTCGTATTGATGACTTGTTAGATCAGCTTCAGGGAGCGATAGTATTCTCCAGGATTGACCTGCGTTCAGGGTATCACCAGCTGAGGGTGAGAGAGCAGGATGTGCATAAGACAGCATTCCGGACCAGATATGGACACTGCGAGTTTTTAGTGATGCCATTTGGGCTTACGAATGCCCCAACAGTCTTCATGGAGTTGATGAACAACATATTCATCGACTTCCTGGATCAGTTTGTGGTGGTCTTCATTGATGATATTTTGGTGTACTCTCGCAGCCGAGAGGAGCATGCAGGGAAGCTGAGGACTGTGTTACAGGTTTTACGAGATAGAGAACTTTATGCTAAGTTCTCTAAGTGCGAGTTCTGAATACCAAAGGTAGCATTCCTGGGTCATGTTGTATCAGCTGAGGGGATCAAGGTTGATCCGGCAAAGATCGAGGCAGTAGCAGCTTGGACGACACCGACGAACGTCAAGGAAGTACGTAGCTTCCTTGGCCTAGCCGGTTATTACCGACGCTTTGTGGAGGGATTTTCTGTGATTGCCCGTCCACTGACGAGTCTGCTGAGGAAGACTACTAGGTTTGTATGGTTTGAGCAGTGTACATAGAGTTTTGAGGAGCTGAAGAGACGTTTGACTTCTGCTCCTGTTTTGGCACAACCAGCGGGTACACTAGGCAGATAGTGAGACTCCAGGGTGTACCGAGGACGATCGTCTCAGACAGAGATGGGCAATTTACCTCGAGGTTTTGGCAGCAGATTCAGACTGCCCTGGGGACGAGTTTGCACTTCATTACTGCGTTTCATCCTCAGAATGATGGTCAGTCAGAGAGGACCATTCAGATACTGGAGGATATGTTGCGAGCTTGTGTGTTGGATTGGGGACAAGTGTGGACGGATCATCTCCCACTAGTTGAGTTCTCGTACAACAACACCTGGCATGCATCTATTGGGATGGCCCCATATGAGGCACTGTATAGACAGAGATTTCGTACTCCGTTATGCTGGGATGAGCAGAGCAGTGTTAGTGGTTTGACACTTGATCAGATTCAAGATGATGTGGCTCGTGTAGCACTGATTAGAGAGCGGATGTTAACTGCACAGAGCCGTCAGAAGTCTTATGCAGATAGGAGGCATAGACCCCTAGAGTTCAGAGTGGAAGCCCGTGTGTGGCTGAGGGTGTCTCCGACATGAGGTGTTAGACGTTTTGGCATTAAGGGGAAGTTGAGCCCCCGATATGTCGGACCGTTCGAGATTCTGGATCGGGTTGGGAGCGCAGCATACAGGTTAGCTTTGCCTCCGAGATTAGAGGATGTTCACCATGTGTTTCACGTGTCTCAGTTGAGGGAGTATATACCAGATCCAAGAAATATTGTGAGTTATGATGATTTGGTGGTTGAGCCGGACCACACTTTTGTTGAGCATCCGATTGCAGTCCTAGAACGAGGTATGAGACGCCTGCGTTCGCAGGACATTCCTATGCTGAGGATACAGTGGTCGAGACGAGGACCTGATGAGGCTACATGGGAGATTGAGGATAGTATTCAGAGGAACTATCCAGAGTTCTACGCCGAGATAGATGTAACTGTAGGATCGACGAGTAGATCTTAGTACTATTTTGGTGAGTGCTATGCTTATGTGTTTATATGCTATGATGTGTTTATTTCCGTGCTAGCTATGATATGATTTGTGATCTTATTAGATCTTGTTGTGCTAGTGCGATTGATTATAGGTGGAGATGGCTCTTTCCTCCATGCTATTGTGATACGATTAGGGTTCAGCTAGAGATGGTTATTCCTCCATGCTATTTTGATGGACATAGTATTGCTGGAGATGTTTTTCCTCCATGCCCTTCTGTTATGAGTATGATATGGCTAGAGATGTTTTTCCTCTATGCCCTGGCGATGTGATTATAGCATTGGCTAGAGATGGATTTCCTCTCTGCCTTGGATAGTGATTTTGTTGCTGGGGATGATGATTTCCTCCATGCTCGTGTTTGAGGTTATAGAGAGAGTTGTACCTCGGCTTATTAGTCCGAGTGATTTGAGGATTTCACAAGTTTCGGGACTAAACTTGTTTTTAGGGGGGTGAGATGTAAGAGCCTTAGTCTTTTGGAGCCAAGCCAGGATTGCCTCCCCTGCGGATCTAGGGGGCCGCCCCTGCGGCTTGTGCTATGACCCGCCCCTACAGCCAAGGGACCCACCCCTGCGGTTTCCTGCGGCTGCAGCCGGCTTTGTTGACCCTTTGACCCGTGCTTTACTCTCTTTCCTCTTTTCCTTATTAGCCTTTCCCTTGGCTTGCTGAGCAAGGGTTCTTCTTTTCCAGCCATTCTCACGATCTTCTTGCTTCTCCCTTTCCCCTCCTTGATCTTGCTCTTGTTTTTCTTAGAGTTTGAAAGAGTTTGTGTGTGGTTGTTGATGATGATGATGATGGATGTTGTGGTTGAGCTTGGAAGCCAGTTGAGGTGTTAGTTTGGATCTTCCTTGGTTATTGCAGCAGTAGGTAAGCTCCATTCTTCTTCTCTTCTTTCTTTCTTTGATTCCATCTTCCTTAGCTTAGGATTAGATGTATTGAATGTATATTGATGTTAGAATGTGTATGTATATGTATGTGTTTGGATATGGAATAGAGAAGACGTGATTTGATCGCGTGAAGAGTGGAAGAGAAGTCAGGATTCTACATTCTGTAGAGTCGCCGCCCCTACGCCAGCGAGACGCCGCTCCCGCGGAACCTTGTCACCGCACCCGCGCCTCAGCGCCGCCGCCCCTGCGTTGGAGCGCCGCCGCGCCTGCGGTTTGCCTTGCTTCGCCCCTGCGTCCCTCTTGTCACGCAGGTGCGTCTTGTCCCGGATCTACCTAGAGTAGTGTAGATCATTTCCTTTCCTAGTATGAGCGGGTTAGTAGCATGCTAGGTATGTTTATGAGGATAGAATGATGATGAGTATGATATCTATATGCCGGTTATGGCTTTGAGGTTTAGTTGATTATCGAGGTTATAAGTTGGATATGATCCTTATGTATCCCTTGGGTCTAGGTGTGACCCTTTGATTGATAAGAGATTTAATATCTCTTTATGCCTTATTATTAGGCAGTGATATCCTCCAGATTGGAGTGGATCGTGTTTGGAGTTGATCGTGGTTGAGATTACTTCGAGGTTGAGGTAAGTCCATAGGACTTACTTAGCTACCATCCTTATATTGGATGTATGCGTGAATGGTGTTTGTTATATGCTTTATAACATGCGATATTGATTATTACCGACCTATGATTTAGTGACCGCCCATTGTAGTGGTTGTGACAACTTGCCTTTCATCCCGTAGTGGATTCTAGGAGGTTCTCTGTAATCAGGCTAAATCTGGTACACGGGAAGGGCACTTACCACTCCTTATGGTATACGGGAAGGTGCGCTTATACCACTCTAGCTAGCTATAACACTCAGAGGCGAGGATTATATATTTTCCTCGTGTCACATATACTCATATGCATATATTTATACGATTTGAGTGTTGGACTATATAAATATAATTAACCGGGTAAATGTGTGATAGCATGTTTATATGTTATGATTCCTGAAGTGTGTTTCTGCTCTTGCATCTTATATATATATGTGTGTGTGTGTGTGTGTGTGTGTGTGTGTGTGTGTGTGTGTGTGTGTGTGTGTGTGTGGTTAGCTAACGGTTTTATACTGTGTTGTAGATCCTTTGCAAGTTATGAGAGTTGCAGAGTGATCCAGAGTGGGTGATCCGTTGAGGGCTCCGTACACTAGGTCGTTATCGTGGGATATGGGGTCTTTCGTCATGTACAGTTATATGTTTTGATTGTACTCAGCGGTACCTTGTATAAACCTTTTGATTTATATATTATGTTTTGGTTTTAATCTATATGTGTCTTGTTGTAAGATCCAGTGAACTTGTTGTAAGGCTAGGGTCAGGATCCATTGTGAGATCCTAGCCTAGTAGCGCCCCGAGTCCTACGGATTTGGGGTGTTACATACTACCCCCTTTGAACTTTTTTAAAAAACGCCAAAATTTTAAACTATTGATTTTTTTTATCGGACACACTCTATAGACCATAAAATGTGTACAAAAAAAGTTTCACGCTTTGCGGACCAATGATTACGACCTTTTTTGAGTTTTATCGATTTTCGAAGAATTTCGTGTACTCCCTTTGAACTTTTTCAAAAAACACCAAAATTTAAAACTATTGATTTTTTTGATCGGACACACTCTATAGACCATAAAACATGTACAGAAAAAGTTTCACGCTTTGGGGACCAATGGTTACGACGTTTTTTGAGTTTTATCAATTTTCGAAGAATTTCGTGTACTACCCCCTTGAACTTTTTCAAAAAACGCCAAAATTTTAAACTATTGATTTTTTTTGATCGGACGCTCTATAGACCATAAAACATGTACAAAAAAAGTTTCACGCTTTGCGGACAAAAAGATACGACGTTTTTTTAGTTTTATTGATTTTCGAAAAATTTCGTGTACTACACCCTTTGAACTTTTTCAAAAAACGCCAAAATTTAAAACTATTGATTTTTTTGATCGGACACACTCTACAGACCATAAAACGTGTACAAAAAAAAGTTTCACGCTTTGCGGACCAATGGTTACGACGTTTTTTGAGTTTTATCGATTTTCGAAAAATCTCGTGTACAACCCCCTTTGAACTTTTTCATAAAGCGCCAAAATTTTAAACTATTGATTTTTTTGATCGGACACACTCTATAGACCATAAAACATGTTCAAAAAAAGTTTCATTCTTTGGGGACCAATGGTTACGGCGTTTTTTGAGTTTTATCGATTTTCGAAGAATTTCGTGTATTACCCCCTTTGAACTTTTTCAAAAAATGCCAAAATTTAAAATTATTGTTTTTTTTATCGGACACACTCTACATACCATAAAAAGTGTACAAAAAAGTTTCACGCTTTGCGGACCAATGGTTACGACGTTTTTTGAGTTTTATCGATTTTCGAAGAATTTCGTGTACTACCCCCTTTGAACTTTTTCAAAAAACGCCAAAATTTTAAACTATTGATTTTTTTTAATCGGACACACTCTATGGACCATAACACATGTACAAAAAAAGTTTCACGCTTTGCGGACCCATGGTTACGACGTTTTTTGAGTTTTATCGATTTTCGAAGAATTTCGTGTACTACCCCCCTCTGAACTTTTTCAAAAAAGGCCAAAATTTTAAACTATTGATTTTTTTGACCGGACACTCTATAGACCATAAAACATGTACAAAAAAAGTTTCACGCTTTGCGGACCAAAGGATACGACTTTTTTGAGTTTTATTGATTTTCGAATAATTTCGTGTACTACACCCTCTGAACTTTTTCAAAAAAGCCAAAATTTAAAACTATTGATTTTTTTGTAACACCCCGAATTCTGGGAATCCGGAGCGTTACTGGCTAGGACCTCACAATGGGTCCCGGCCTTAGTTTGACAACAATTTCACAACGGACCTTGCAACAAGGCACAAATATTAAAACAGTAAATATTTAAATAACGTTATCAAAGTATAAAGACGCAACTAAGCAGGACAACAGCCAATCTCTAAGACAAGTAAGTCTAATGATAAAAGTAACTGCAGAAATAAAAAACTGAATTAAAAAACGAACACCCGATCCTAGTACGGAAACCCTGGCTGGCCACTTCACTCTCGATCTCTCGGTAGAGATCTAACCTGCATCATCTAACAACGCGGTATAAGCCGTTAGCTACAATTCTAATACTAAAGTGTCCCTAGAGCACAAACACACACAAGGCCATAAACAATAAATCACTCAGCATGCACACACAGATCCTGATTTATTATCTTTTCATTACGTGACTTTATCCAGTCTAGTTTCCATCTTATTTTGTAACACAAGAGTCTCCCGACTCCTGCCCCGTCCCCGTAAACCAGTAGGGCTGGTGTATGTACCTCTTCCCGTATACCTACTGGACTGGTCGCGGGGTAATCCTCCGGCACCATTGGCCCGGACCGACGGTTACGGCACGTTATCATACACTTGTGCCTTACTTAATAAAAAAAATACCGTGATCTAATCCGTTCATTTTATTTCTCATAATATAGCACACACCACTCAAATGCACACTCAGTATAAAACAGTAACTAAGTGAGTCCTACGAACTCACCTTATCAATACTGGTCTCAAAGTCTCGCGATCTTGCCAGCAAAAGATCCGATTATCCTGATCATTAAATTATTCATTCTTAGAATAATTCCAGTCTTAATTTCATTCAACTTATTAATCTCAACTTCCGGGTATGACGCCTAGTGTCAATACCTTAACTTCCTTTAACTTTTCGTTTCAGGGACCTACACGTCCATTCACGTTCTCTTATTGATAACGTAGTCATTCCACTTAAAGACACTTAATTCGAAGGCGTCAATTATCTAATGTAACCACCGTTCAAATATTCTTATTCTTTGTCTCACCATTTTATGAGTTCATACTCAACTCGGAATACATCCCAAAAACTATGATTAACGATCGTTCGCCTACACATTATTTTCGTTACGATCCCATAAATGCATTTTACCCAATTCCGCTAAGTTAAGGTTTCGTCTTCTACTCCTTTATGTATCCTTCATTAATCCAATATTCATCTTAATATATACGATTTATTAGCATGCTTCTAAACGTTAACCATCTCTATAAATTATTGTAAGACTTTACATAATTAATTTAATCGAAAGGCTCGGATTCAAATCTAACCGGGATCGGCTTGAGGGCGAGCAACTAGACAAATGGTATCAGATTGGAAACGCAAGTTCAAGACGAAATTTCACGCTAACTTCCTTCGCGTGTTTGACGACCCAAGTCGATCCTTCCTACTGCACACACAACAAAATGCAGCAGCCTTTCAATTCACTTCTAAACTTACGGATTACAGTCACCACCATATGCAGACTTTAAAGATCGGTTCAAATCGTTAAAAAATTCACGGGTATGGGTAGCTTAACGCCATACCCAACTGAGTCGAGACAAGGGTGGGACTCACCGGCGTGGTACCTGGCAGGAAGGGGAATCAGAAGACGTCGTCGCAGCTTCATTTCACCGGGCGGAGATCTTCACCGGCGCCGGTCTCGAGGTGAGAGGGACGAGTCGAGATGCCGTTGAAGGAATGGCGATATTTCGGGGATACAAGGTGCAGAGGAATGAAATTCAGTGGTGAGAGGGTGCATATACGGTCGTTGTTCAGTCAAAATCAGGCATGCGAGGTTGGGAGAGAAGGCCAGGACCCGAAACGCAGGAGGCTTGAATGGCTATAGAGAACGGTCGATCTGGGAGGAGGGAAGACGTAGTTGCAGGGAAAAAGGGAAGGTCAGACAGCGAGGTTTCCCGCTTCAATGGCTTGGTCTTCAAACGCTGCTCAACGGGTCCGGTAACTGCCGCTTCAAATCACGGCATTCAAGGTCGGATTAATTAATTGGTGTAATTACTGTCATTGACCGGTGTTAAAGCAGTAACCGAGATCCGAATAGGGCGAGGCTACTGGCCGATCTATTTCCTCTTCATCAGACGCTTGTTGAAGAAGAAGATGGGAGGGCCCAGCTACGTACCGTGGCCAAGACAGACAACCATCTGGGCCGTGGAAAGCCCTGACTTTTAGTTGGGCCGGTTCCAATTTTCTTAGACACCCATTGGCTGACAAGGTGAATCTAAGTAGTTTAGAGAACCAG